>LUCM01004602.1:235593-252087 GCA_008360955.1 Fasciolopsis buskii | reverse complement strand
ATTCAAAAAGCCACTCATGCTATGGCTGGCAGGCATCCCCTAAATGCCACCACTTCCAGCAAGAAGTCCATTCGGCCTTGTTGAGGGTACCAACTTCCGCTCTCGTTTACAAATGTCGGATCCGTCTGTCGCACCCTAATAACCGATTCGATGTTCGATACTTGGGTCATGCAGCATACAAAAATCGTGGGCCGAACCCGGAATCGCTGAATTACTCGTTAGTCGATAGACAGCTGGTTCAGATGCCACTTGCAGGACAGAGTTTCGAAGAACAAGAAGAGACTGGAGGCGGCGTTGCAACATTACACAAACTCCTTCTGTCTGGCAAGTCACGAATACTTTTAATACGTGCCTCCAATGAATTGACTGTCTCGTGATACAGCATCATCCTAGGTTTTATCGTCATAACAGCACTTTCATAACCAATTTATACATTCCCCCTTTGTGCTCGCAAAAATATACCGCATCTTTGTTCGACTCTTTTCTAGTATTGTTCTAGTATGTTCTAGTTCGTTACTCTTCTTCGAGGATAATCTGCATATTACGGTTGGCGATTTTAATCATGCATCTACCTTACCACCGACTGTGTTTGATTTGACGGATCTCTACGTTTCTCCCGTCAGAGGCGAACTCATTTTAGATAGAGTTACTACCAATCATCCCGCACCCGATTTATTTTCCCTGAAACTGCCTGCTCCAATTTCAAGTAGCGATCATGGTTGCTTATGTTTAGGCCCAAGAATATTTACTTAGTTGGCATTTCCATTTCCTTTCAGTGCGAACAAATCAAACGCCGAGTTCGCCTCCCCGACCTTTCATGCAATAACCTTATTGCTTCTCAGAAATCCCTTTCATTCAGCGTCTGCCGTTTCTCTTTCTTTGAACCCTGCCCTCAAATAACAATGTCAACTTTCCTTACAGAGACGGCCCAACCAACCTTTGATATTTGCTGCCCCTCAGAAACACTATTCGTCTCAAGTGGCCACATCGCCATCCAGAAACTTAAATATCTAAGAAGATGCAAGGAGCACTGCTACGAATCTCGTGATAAATCAACCGTGCGGTACATTTCCAACCTAATACAAGCGGAGATCCAACACATCGACTGGACTTTCGTCAGCCAACTCTTGGCTGGTAACAACAACTGATTCCTATGGCAGGGCTTTCGACTGGTGTGTGGGATGAAGAAGAAGCATAAGAAAACTTCCGCGGATGTCGACAGTATCATTCGCGTTTTCATTCATCCTTCCAAATTATACCCCGGTCATATTTGGTCAGGGACATGATATGACAGCTATAAGTTTTTCTATGGAAAGGATGCTCGACCTTCTGCGCAAGCACTAAAATTACCAGAGGGGTTGTCCTTACAGTCTGTCTTCAGCTCTATCAAGGCACGGTGCTCTGGCTCTGACCGATGAATTTACTTCTCTAATTAACTCGTCATTAGACTCATTTTCTATCCTTGACTGTCGGAGACCCATCCCTAAATCTACCAGTTCTACTGATTAAGCTAAAGGTTTTCGCTCCATCGCCTTAACATTTGGTCTTAAACTGACGGAGCGTGCTATACTTAAGCGCCTGCCTTCTATGTATCCTCCTGAAGACTCTTTCCAGACTGCCTATAGCAGGTCCGCTTTGGGCGTTGTCGCCTCCTTCATTCACCACATTTGTAAGTCCTTTAGACCGCATTCAGCGGAAAGGCTGGCCACTTGCACTCCTGGACCATGTCGTCGGCATTGACTCAGTCCACGGTCTTTTCTACTCCACAAACTGCAAACATTTAGTTGTCCCAGTTCTATTATTCAGCATGGCTACTAGGTTCTTGAATGCTTTACTAAGCCGAACTCAGTGCACACGAATGGACGGTAAAGTTTCGAAACCGTTGATCAACAGCTCAGGAATGCTTCAGGGGGCTGTTCTTTCACCGTTTCTCTTCTCTACTTACATTTTACTTACTTATCAACTAGCTCACCCTGTATCAGGTCGTTTCGAATGACGACGATTTGCAAAGCTTTCCAACAAAACCCATCTTCTATTTACGATTTCGTCTACCGAGGCTGGTTAAATCTCAAAACCACATCTTAAATGTTTCCAACGTCTGTGATCTCTCTCCCCTTCGGTCGGCCACCCATCCCGAAACGTCTTCCGATCAACTCAAAAACTTCGGGGTTTGATTCTTGCTGAAATACCTAGGAGTTACTATTGATAAGGATCTGAAGTGGACTGCTCACATTTCTACCGGCGTTAAAAGTATCCGACGGTTGTCTTTTCAAACCCTGAAGCTTCGACACTGCAAGGTGAAACAAAGCACCATCTCCCGATTTGTATACTGGTGTGCTTTTTTCCTACTCCTTCTGTTACTGGTTTCTGGCGCGTCAACTTTTCCAGGTTATTCTTAAAAAAAGACGTTTAAAAATTCTCCGGGGCTATTCAATTATTAGCCGTGTGTCCTATCATAACCACTAAACTGAATTACTCTCTTAATCTATGATGACAAAACTTACCAGCTTGTGAGAATTTGCTCACAAAGATTCTTTCTTGATCCCACGCATCCTCATGTACAACGATCTTTTTAAAGTTGTCGTTCTCATAGTTTTCGAAACCGATCTGCTTTTCGTTCCATACCCTCCAGAATCGATTGTTTATAGGACTCCAACTGTCCCATTATTAGCACGAATTTTGACAAACCGTGATCGGGTTTCAGCCGAATTCCTGAGCATCCTGTCCTAATGCGAAAAGATTATTCCTGGATGAGAGTATGTATATTGTTTAAGAGGCGATGAGTGTAACTTTTTATTATTTTATTTATTAACTTCTTCCCCCCTAATTCATTTGTTAAACTCACAGTTTTTGACTGGAATGCGACATTATTTTTGCACGCAAAAGTCTATGCAATAGAATACAATCACATGTTCCTGTGGGACAATGTACATCGGCCGCACGACCAGGCGCTTGTCTGAACGCACCCGTGAGCACCACCCGGCACGGTTAGGCACCAAAACAATTAAGTCACTTATTAGCGCAGTTGTTTCACGTCTAGCACAGACTAACCACACCGGTAATGTTACGCAAGCTTTCCGGACCCTGTGTAAGGTCAAAGTTCAACAATCCAGGTTGGCAAAGTGTCGCCTCCACTGTGCTCTCAAAAACAATTTTTGGTTGCACTTCAACTCTTCTGGCCCACCCTCCTTCCCAGTGCACAGCCTTGGCAGTAAAACAGTTAAAGCAACACGTTCTTGTGTATTCAGTTTATGCGTGTAACACCACAAGTCCCTTCCTCACTCATATTTTTACCTGACTAATCCAGTCCTTCCTTTAGTGAACTTTTTCCAAATATATAGTGATGTAATGGTATGAGTACGAATCACTGAAAACGAGCTTATTTGACAAATTGTTTTCTCAAAATTTACGTTTTCATTGAAAGCTTTTCTGCTGTTCATCAGTTTATGCTAGTGCTTGCTTTTTTCCTCACAAGATTAAACTTACAAAAATAGACGCGTTGAAATTTTCGTTTCCCAGTGTAGTGACCTTTAACAAAGCCCCTGAATTTGGTGTGGGATATATGTCTTATCTGAAGTATTAGGGGAGGTCAAATAACAACTTCTGAAAAGGCGGTCCACTTAGTGATCAAGAATGAAGCAAGCTGTCAAAGATAAGCAAATAAAAATGGGCCCGCATCTGTCTACATGCACCAATCAAAAAATGCTGCGTAACTCTTCTTGTGCAATTTATTTTTTGCATGTTGGCACGAGATCCGAAAGACAACGTGCATCATTCATATGTGGTCAACTTAAATGGTTCCATTTGGAACGGCAGTCAATGAGCTAAGTTCTGTTATTTTGGTTTAGTTTGGTCAACGGATTCCTAGCACGTTCAACAATAGATTTCATTCTATTCGAATACGTTGCGGATGATTTGATCAAATGCGAAAGTTTGTTGACACAGCCCGGGATCCAAATACGCGTGCATGAGAGTCTAACCCATATTTCTGGACCATGTGTGCTTCTCTCGGCCGGTCAGCAGGTTCAAGCCAAAGGATAGAGCGTAGTCAGTACAAACAGGCGGTTCCAAACCTCGTTGGAGTTAGCTATTTCTTCTGTTGGCATGTGCTGGGAATAATCGCTACCGATTTTCGGCTCTCGACTATTGAGTGGTATGCCGGGATACTGAATACCTAACGCCGTACACAGTAAAATTAAATTGGGCAGACATAAGATAATTTTTAAGCACATTGTGCCTAAACAACGGACGCATTAACAGTCAGTCTCAAAATTGTGGCTTTGATTCGAGCTTTCGATAAAGAAAGTTTCTATGCTCTGGCGAGGTCGGATTTTCTGGTTTAGTCAAATAAAAAGCACCATACGAAAACCGTAGAATTTCCTTCTTTTTCTACGGCAAATTTGAACCGGTCTACGGCATATAAAAATTTTCACCCAGTGATATATTTGCACATCATGAAAACAGTTCCAGAGGTAAAAACAGAGGGTGCAATCTATTAGTCTGATTCCAAACACTTTGTCAGGAAAAGATATAGGACGAATGAAAGCAGATAACCGTCCACAGCCTATTTTGAGAAAAACCTTTGGAGTGCAGCAAAAGCCAGTGCAACTTCGAAGTGAAATTCTTCATCAAAAGATAAATGTGGAAGCATTGTAGGTTTGTTTAGCCGTTTGGAAATATTAAGTGGAGCACACGTCAAGGCGAACTCAAAGCGGAGTACTGAAATTCAAACAACAAAGCCATCGTGAACAATCCTTCTGACACTCAGAGTTCGTTAACATTTTTTGGTATAGTAATTATCCTTTGACGGTTTTGCAGAATCATGAGTTACGGGGTACAAGTACCCGACACCGAAGATCGATGACCGCTTTGCAGACGATGTGTTTGAAGGCGGCCTAGCAATCTTGATTACTTGATCAGTTTGATAAGTGATAATTCTAAGAAGATAGAATACTTCCATTTTGTGTGTATGTTCTTTCCTTGTAGTAGCACAGATTGGTATAGAATGGCAAATGAATTCGTGTGGAATAAAATCTTCCATTGCATACAATACTACTTAATTTTCCACTCTTGCTCTAACGTATGTTATTGTCAAACAATTGTTCCATGCTCATTTTGAGACGGAATCGCAAATTGGCACATTGGGAATCGTGTGAAAAAAATGTGTCAGAACCACAACAGCTTTTCATCTTCAAGTATCAATCAATGTGCGATTCTAAATTGAAACATTTGATAAAACACGTCTACTCGAATACTGTGCTTTTATTTACATTCACTAGATATCAGCTGGCGTTTCGATAGAACTAATTTGGATAAAATAACAACTGTATTCGACTGAGAGATTAACCAAATCTGACGGTGGAATAATATTTGCAGTTTCGCTTTCGCGACATGGAATTTCAGAGCATATGAATGGATATTTTGTTGTGTAAACAAAATGATTAATTTTGTCCCAAGTAAAATATTTTGGGCATATTAATCTGCATCAGTCGTTCGAATGAGCTTGGTTTCCGGTGAATCACTCAATTAGTTCATCACATTCTGCACGATTACTTGTTCCCGTTAAATCAGATTTTGTCGTAAAAACAGAGTGAAACCGATTTCCTGTCGGCCATTAATGGAGACGAGAAACGAAGTATGGGTTGGCTTTGTTGTTCTAATTTTTTCCGGCACAGAATGCCCATTCATAAAAATCCGGAGCTGAAACTTAAGCACTGATATTTGCTGCTCGTGCAGCGCGACAACCGTGAACAGAATCCACGTTAATGTTTAGAGACGTAGCGAAACATCATGCCTGCAGTCGAAACTGATCAAACTCCGTTTTCATCTTTTTCATTGTGACATGCAGCTAGGCAAAGTTTCCGGGTCCTAATCCACTTTAACCATGTGATCTTCCCACATAAAGGAAAGAAATCTCTTTAAGAATATTCTTTATTTTGGTGCAGCTAGGTCGGTGTGCTCATAAACTGCTCTCTTTGGCAATGGCACAATAATATTTATTGTGGTTCTGACATGATAAGTGGATCGGTTGCTTAAAACTGCGCATCAGTTGCTACGGCCATAGCGCAGCGCTCCTGAGAGGAACTGGATGGGACCGAACACGTTGCTTAATATTTCAGATTTGTGCCTAATGCGGTATGCGCAATGATTTACGCAGTATCCAATAAAAATTGACTCGGCAAGTCTGATCAACACTGAATGGGGCAGGTGGCGAAAACGAAAACGCACGGGTTCAAACAGTGTGATGGAGGAGATGGACGACTGAGGAAATCCAATAAGAGTGAAACATGATTTTCGTGCATCCCGAGTGTACGATAAACCGAATGGTCTGAGGCTGGTTCGTGAAAGATAAAGTCCAAATGGAAGTCACCCAAACAAAATCGCTAACTGACATTGGGAGGGGTCATCAATCAGTTGTAGAATTTTATATACGTAAGCAACCTCTTGTCATCTTCAACACTTTAGATATAAAAGAGATGCCAAATATCATTTTCGATTGCTCGTCATTTTGAACATTCCCCCGTTTTGTGACCAATGTCTCAAAGAAAGCGGTACAAAATGAGCGTAACTGTTACCATGCTTCTATAGACAAATCTACTTCAATGACTCATCGCGCGAGCTGCATTTTCCAATAACTTAATTTTGAGTCAGTTGACCACATTGAGAGTCACTTCTGTAGCACGTTATGGACCGACTCCTAAGTTTAAGTTTTACCAACTTTTCCGTGCTCGATGGACTCAGTTATGTTGCGCATCTATGGGAACGAATAATCAGTGGAAAACAATTTATAGGACAGTTAAAAACAAGCCTGTATTTTTAGTAGACTGGTTGTTCATTGTATGCCCGGCGATTCCACTTTGATGCTACGACAGACGAAAATGCTGTAGTAAGTTGTGTGACTTTTATTCCCACCGGGCACAGTTTCGAAAAGATCAAAGATTTCCGAAAATAATTCAAAAATCAGACTGATGAGATTGCAATAAAGTGCAAAAATTATTTTCCATTCGGTGTTTAGAGTACCGCTACTGTCATTTTAATCAACCACTCGTAAAACTGCACATCTTATACCATTTATATAGTTTGAGACTGAAAAAGCTACAAAGTGAATACGGCTTTGTACGGTTTTTAGATATGAGAACGGTCCCGACTCAGTCGAAAAAGCTAAGGCAATACTCAGCAAGTGAGCGATCAGGATGAATAGCTGCACTGTGGACGAAACGCCAGATTTTCTCCTAGAGTAAACATTGCTGTTGTGGCATTGTGGCCTTATAAGCAAGGTCAATCACTAAATAAAAGCCGTGGTGCTTTGTCATCTTTTGGTGTTTACCTAGGTAACAACAGTCAGCGGTTTTGCTGCAATTTTACGAATTACTCAAAAGTCACATTTACTAGAAGACAGGTCACTGGCCTCGTTAGTTTACTCTGCCGTTTTGCAGACCAGGTCATGTGAAGGGAAAAAAACTTGTTTTATTCAGCTAGCAGTTGGAGAAGAACTATGGAAAACCACGGATAGTCGATGTCATATGAGAATGAAGAATTTCTCTCTCTCTCTCTCTTTCTACTTTTTTTTTATTATTTCCGTTAGTTCTCAAGCAGCAGATTTGTGGTCAGACGTGTACAAACGTCAGTGTGCAAAATAGTTTCACTCAGTTGTACTAAACAGCGCAAGCTGAACGCGGATAAATGTAAATTGGAAATCGCGTTCCGTTGATGTCATGATATCACGATGCATCAATTATTATTCCGAAATTTGATTGTCACCTTGAAAGATATTTTGTGTCCATTCGAAAATTATCTTATTAACGAGGAACAGTTTTGCATCTTTCAGGCAAACTGACGGAGTTACTATTCTCATTACAGACTCAGAATCTTATCACATAACAAACAGCCTCTTTCTTTGGGCCCGTTACTACATTTCATCATTTTCACGACTGAGGCTGGGTTGTACTCTCGTAAAACTGTCATGGACTATCTTGGTTCACTAACTGTCAGGTATCTGGTAAAATGTGACCACCCAGCTGGGAAGCAGTTCGTTCAGATTAAAAGCTTCCATCTTCAGATAGAATTTCCTGTCATGCTTGAGTGAATGGAATTTCTATTCCGAACATCTAGATAAAATTAAGTTGACTATCTTCAAGCGGATGTAAATCAGCAAAAGATTAAAACTGGACAAAGAAGTTTAGAGTAGCTTTATAGCACAGCGAACCGAATCTGCATGATTTATGCTGGTAAGCAAAATTAAATTCAGTTTAAGTATAGACTTTTGCCAGTCAGTTGAAAGCGAGTTTGCTTAGATTTCCGTATCAAACTCAACTGACCGATTCAACCACGCATACACACATGCACACATGAAAACACTTAAGCAGAACAGTGCGAACTTCGCTAGCAGAAATTTTAGGGAACGCAATTTGTTCATCATCCTAATACAAAGGCGTATTCGTTTGGTTGATTACGACCGGCAATGTACTCTGGAGTGTATGACAATGCTTCTTACTGTAAGATAGTAATTTACATTTCTGGTATCTCTGTTCGATGAAACAAAACAATAAATATTTGATTGCGCAGCAGGACCAAATCAAATTCTCACTAGATTTCCTTTTTGCCATCTACTTTGGGACAAATGAATCATGGCTTGGATAGACAGTCCGGTATCTGGTCTCATGGTGCGAAATCCCTATTAAATAGGAAGGCTGTTCACACTACTTTCGAATCGGAATTCGGACTAGCGTGCGTTGCAAAGTTAGATTTGTTGATACGTTTTTCCAACTTGCTTGAGCACCACGGCAGTCGTGTTGGCTGAACTTTTGATTTGTGTACCTCATCGATCCTGAAAAGACAACTTGCGTTAGCAGAAACGCGAAGCACTTGCATCGACTAATCAAGGACACCAATTTAAGTTAGACGATTTCTGTCTAACATGCATGTACGAACGAATCAGGATTCTCCTGTTATCTAGGTCTCTGGAAACTCACAGAAGTGAACAGATTTCAGTGCACTTCTATCCACATTTCAGTAACAGTTAGCATATGATCTGCTTTATTTGAGCTGTCATGGTAGCAGGATACATTAATTCTGCAAAACAAGGAAAAAGTTAACCTGGGTACGACAAAATAAAGAAACTAGACCAAAATGCGTTTGGCTATCAAACCAATTTCGGTGAGGTTGAACAGAAAGTAAGTAGAATCATCATGGTGACCGGGGGTGTCTGGTTTTCTCCTTATTTTCTCCCCCTCTTACCAGACTTTTACCGTAACCATGTTTGAACAGCGTAGCGTACGAACAGCGGACCATAATCTGCCAACCGAGCGCTGAAATTGACTACGGTTTGCTAATTATGCGTGTATAACCTACCAATGAAAAACGGTTATGACGCTCCCTAAATGAACAAAGAGTTGCTAGACCATGATTGATTAACTGTACAGTCAGAGATGATGACAAATTGACATTCGTTTTAGTTGTTCTCCTTCTAATGTAGTTTTAATTCACTTAAACCAAGTGTAGAAAGTGCGAGTTACTTCTAGGATACCTGAATATCAGTGCAAAATTTGGAAGTTTTGCCGAATTTGAGATGACTGATAATGGTATCCGTTATTCAGGGGGGAAATATTCAACAGACCTCAAATAGATAGAAATAAGCATTAGAGGACTTTCAACCCTCCAGGATTGTTCTCATACCTGTTAAAGATCGACCTCCCTTCTCGGTTGCCAAGTTGTATGTCTGAATGAATTTATAATATCAAAGTTACAGTTTACTGCCCCCTCTGCGGAGGGCAGTCACGAATGGGGACAATTCTCAGTATTTTGTTACGTTAGACTAAAGTTGGACAATCTTGCGTATTCTCAACTCTGGAAGTAACCGAGCTGCAAAACTGAATCAAGACAGTAGTTTTTGCTGATCGTCAAACAAGTATTACCCAAAGATAACTGTGACGAACGACTCCATTTCGTGACCACTGTTCACATTTTCTCTTGTCCGATAAACGGTTCAGTGTGGAACCAATTTCAACGTGTTGACGAGAGCGGCAGTCGTTCTAATGAAGGGAGATATAGAACAATATAGTTATTAGGCAAATCGAGAAAGGGAGAATGTATGAAGTGAAGGGACAACTCAGTGAAACGCGAAAATAACCCGTTGTTCTGAAGCTGTTGGTAATCAGTGAGAAACTGACCACAAATCTTTTGTTAAACAAAAGATTCTTTTTGCGGAGGCAGAACATTCAATGTAAAACATTTCGCGGTCAGCCAGGGTTTTCAATTTATTTTATCATATTCCAAAAATCATTTCCCCAGCAAGACGAGAATCAGACGATAGAGAGTACAAAATAGTCTGAAATGATCTTTACAAATACCGTTGGATGCTCTCGGTTTCGCCCTTTCCGATACCACATATGAAGAGACGCGTAAAGCTGTAGGACTTCAGCTGACCAAGAGTCTGAAAAATGACCGTGGGCAGCGGGGCATAATGAGGTGTGATCAAAAGGAAGGCACTGCAGCTATTGACAACATCAGCAAACGTAACCAAGCGATTACTAATACTGGTTCACGGAAGCTCAACGCAAGTGAGACGATTCAGGAACCTCTTGGTTCATTGATTCACTTTCAGGACAATCGGCGGTCGCGTTGGGCGCCCTGTCACAATAAACCTGCAAATTTATCCCGCGAATAAACCACTGCAAGTGGATACCGATGCTCTGTCAGAAATCGGGGTCATCATGACAAGAGGTTTTCTTAAAAGGCATATGACCGTCAGGCCTGATGAGGTATGTTCGTAAAAAAACTGGGACCGAATGGCATAAGGAGGGTATCGAAAAATCAGTGCGCCATGTATTGGTTTATTTTGTCTTGAGAAAGACTACTCACGGTAGTCGAAAAGCTGGCAAATTAAATCTATCAACAACGCTGTGTTATTAACATTATATCATTCTTCAAGATCAACCGCAAAGTGTTAACATCGGAGTTATAAAACCCCGTGAGATCAGTCTGAACAGGGATAGAAGATTTCTTGGGATTGATGTGAATCAGTGAGTCTACCGATTTGAAAGAAAGATTAGGGATCCTCGATCCCATGTCCCTTCTTCCGAGTGGAAGGTGTAACAGAGAAATACATTGCTCCTATCCAGTCTCCGTATTTAAACAGCTTGTGCTAATTTTGTGTTTGAGGCGCTCTTTTACCCCTATTCACCTCAAAAATGGCTTCCATTATGCTTGTACCCTCTTAACTTCTCTTTTCATTTTTTTTTCATTGAAATCGTTATGGGGATAATCATATGCTCATGTGGAAATAAGGTTAACGATATCAGCTCAGCCAGAAAGTTGTCTGACATGGGATATGCAGAGGTTGTTGCTCTACTGAGTGAAGACCCAAGCAAGTTGCGAGATTTTCTCGATCGTCTGAACGACAATGTAGGTATGTTCGTGATATTTTACACATTCGAGGCATAAAATTATATTGTATGACTAGATTGGCTCAAAGTCGATCTTTGTTCTTGGACGAAAGAACTGAGTGAGGTGGATGGATTTAGTTACTTCGGCAGCTGTATCTCACCTGGTTACTGTACATCGACTGAAGTGCCTTTGAGGAATGTTCGCTCGGTGTTCAGTAATTTCGGGTATCTACGGTGTCGGCTTGACTTCTGGTAATCGACAACAAATCGGGTGTGCGTAACAGGAGTGAGGTATGTATTGCTCTGCGTCACCGAAATCTGACCGCTGAAAGCGGAAGACATTCGGTGCTTTAAAAGCCGCTATCATCGTAATATTGGTAGAATATGGTGTGGGGTTGTGAGTAGTTCATGGGTCAGGCGCAAGTTGCTGGTTCTTATTGTTCAGTGTTTAAAACACGCATTGAATCAGAATAGGTTAGTGTGTTTGGACCATAGTTTGCACCTGTCTTTGTACTCTATTCTTATAGGGAGGTAATGGTTGGAAGATGGTTGGAGGTGGCCAGTGGATGTCGTGGGTGAAAATTATAGGTTTTAACCCGTGGACTGGGCCTTGTAGGTGTATCTGTATTCCCGGGATGGGTTTCACGAAGTCTCCTCAGGCAATGGTCGGAGACAATAAGTGAAATGGCTCGGTGTCCCACTCACCGGCTTTCTTGGGGCAAAGTATTTTCTTTCCCGCATACCTGTTCAAATTATTATATTAGCGTTGGTCTTTCACTTTTCCTTTCTTCTACTTGAGCTCATGTTGCCATGAGGTAGCAACCAGAACCAGAGAGTGTTAATGCAGCGCTCATGGTTGTGAAACCAAAGCAATCAGGACTCCAGGAGATAATGAAGTGATATTTTTACACTAGAATCTCATTTCAATCGTTAGGTGTGTGAATGGATGATAAGTCCATTTGTGGTGGGATTTTCGTCGGTCAGGCAAGGCTAACCTTCAGAAAGGTGCACAAAACCTTTTGTTCATCCATCCGCATGCGAAATATGCTACTGAGAAGAAAAACCAATACCTTCAGGTATCGTTTCCCCTTTCCGAAGGATACCCTTTCCTGATCGACGTAAATCCCACCGCGAATCACAATGTGGTGCTTAAATGAACTTGTCATCTGTTCACGCTCCTAACGATTCAAATAAGAGTCTAGTGAGAAAATAAAAAAAGAGCGCACGAGTATAGGGATGGTTGGACAGAATAATCCCGGGTACGCATACCTGAAGAGCAGCAATAACCGCAAAACCGGTCTTGTTTCCGTAGAACTTTTGTTCATTCATCCTTGTCCGAAATATGCTAATGCGAAGAAAAACCAACATTATTTATACAGGTAATTTCCTGTTCCTGTTTTGAAAGTCTAATTTCTACTGTAAGTTGGAATTGAAGGAATTGGTGTTGGCTGAGGTCTTCTAGTCATTTTAGTTAGCTTGGGTTACATCTCCCATTGTGACAGAAGACGAAGGATTTTTGTTTGGTTCCACCAATATGAATACATCTCAGGGTAACCTGATTCTCAGATGTTGTTGTTAGGGCCACAGATCGGAGTTCATTAGTTGATTGGCAAACATTTTAGCAAGATCGGCACAGCTCATTCGGATTGAATTCCGTCAACCGGTTTGGACTCCCCAGAGTAAACCAATTAAAGAATTAAGGTCGATCCTGCGTACTTGGTTCGTTGAATGACTTAGAACAGATATGTTGATCGGATCTGTCCTTCTAAGCCTTAACCACTGCGAGCGGTTCTTCTTAGTGTGTCGAAACATGTGGATAGCCAAGTAATCTTCACTGCATTTGGATTTCTTTCAATTCTACTGTGTGATTATCTCGAATATTCGAGATTGCTGTATGTCCCGTTATGGCAAACGAACTCATCGCGTTAATTACACTCCTAGTTGACTTGCGGTAGCAAGTATACACAGTTTCTGAATTACTGTAATAAAATCAGTAGTATCCTAAGAGCCTGTGGAAACAACTGTGCTGTAACTTTATTTACCCCGACTGGAAAATGCGCCCGCTTTCGGCACTAGATGTTTGTGAGTCCTTGAACTTTAAGCATTTGAATTTAAAGTGAAACATTTATCAAGGAGAATATAATGTAAGCAAGCTATTGCAAAGTGGAATATGCAATTTTGAGTTTCTCAGGTCGAAGTTGGGCCTCGTCGTTTCGAAGTTAGCCAATGCCGTTTCGTAAATTGTACTAATTCTGAGAAATCGCAGGTGGAACTTTCGAGAAATTTAGAAAAGTGTATTGAATAACTCAAATAATAATGTGAGTCCTATATAAAAGGAAGCCTTTTAGTTGGGATGAAAGTTCTGTTGCTCTGTTGGACATTCTGACTGACTCGGTATAGCGGTGGACTCTGAAAATCCAGTAGGTAAATCAAAGGATTCCAAGCCCACGACCGATAATGTGGAATGCTTCATAGGCGCACATGAAACGCTTCTTGACTGCCGCAAGATTGATGTAAACCAATAGGATTCCTAACCAACCAGCATTTGAAACGACAGACAATGGGCGGATTTCAGCCTAATTCTTCGTCCGGTATGTGGAACAAATAAAAATTCAATCTTATTTCAACTTTGCTCTTAATCATGAAATAGGTTCTATGGCAATTATTTCAAGGTGACACAAATCGTGTGATTTACTGCGAAAACAAGGAAATTCGTGCCATCCCTCAACCAACAAGGAGGTCTCACGGTTAAATTTATTTGTTTAATTATCTCAAAGGAAGTCATTTTCTGTAAAACTATTTTATCTAGGAATCACATTTTCTAATAAGCAAAAGACATCAATAATACATTATCCCCGTGATTTTTGAAGGTAAACAGGATTTATCGCAGTAACTATCCTGCGAATTCATCGTAAAGTTGGCGCAATGCACGACTAGGCAGTAAATCAGACAATCAAGTTCAACCAGCGAAAGAAAAATTCATGAAAAAAACTAGTCGTGCAATATCATTCCGCAGGCTTTTTTACGCGAAATTGTTTCTGGAAGCAGATATGACATTTCTGAAATTTGGTTCACACTGAAATCGATCGAGCCGGAATGCAGAATTTTCGGAGTCGGATATTATCGACAGGGACCTATCTCAGTGCTCCGTTGTAGCAAACAAAGCAGCAGAATTTCTCCGGGTAATCGATGAGTTCCAGTACACAAAACCTCTCACAGAATCCCTTAATACAAATTATTTTTGAATTTGAGATGTCTGGGTTCTTGGGCATCGTTAATAATTACAAACAATTTGTAAACTGTTTCCGAAACGTGGATTAAGATTCTCAAACTGCACTCAATTGGGTAACATTTGCTCGAAGGTCAGCATAATGAAATTGGCCAAGATGATTTTGGGTAACGTTTATAATTAGCGTTTCTTTGCTTGAATTTTGACAAACTGCAGGTAGGAATATCCCAGATCTTATTTTCGCAATATGTAAAATCTGATAATTTCAGTTTGCCTGTAAAGGCTGACCCCGCGGTTTCGTTCTAAGTGCAGTTCTCTGTAGTTTATGTGAATCAACATGCATCCACAGAAATCATGTATTTGTTTATGTCCATTGATGGCTAGTATAGGCTATTCAACTGTTTAGATTTCTTGCGCGGGTAGCGCAAATTATGCAGTATGACATCTAGCGACTTAAGGTGTGTAATTCTCCTCTCCAGATTTAAGTGAAGCGAACTGCGCCAAAATCTAACTTTTTGATTGCATTACAGCAAGCAATTTTGCATTTGCAGGCAATAAACAGCCGGCTGGGTTCTGCAAATGCGAAGCCTTGAGTGAACATATGAAATGAAACAAATTCAACAATTTCATACATGCCATATCACTGAACTTCAAACTTGGCCGATCTGCCTGTTAAATCCTAAAAAGGAATGTGCTAAGATAGTGGACAATTTTCATTCCAGTGTTATTTAACATGGACTAGGTGGTTGTCCTTATCGGGTCAAGCATCGGTCTGTCGTTCCCCTGCCATATACCGGCAAATCAGGTTGCCTGCTGGGTGTCTAGGTGACTGACCGACTGGCTTCGTGTAAGGATGTATGGGTATAGAAGCGTGGAGATTTTGCCGTTTGATAAATCTTTGTGGTTCACAACGATTACTGGTCGTCTGGACTATGTGTCCTGACTTTTCGCTGGGCTGGTATTTTCACGTGACTTGAACATTTTCAAAGATATCGAGATCAAACAGACCGTTATAACTTATGTGGTTAGGTCGTGGAAAGGTTGGGGAAAATGTGTTGACTCACAGGCAAACGAAAAATACGTGAGACGATGCTTCCGAAAATAAACATTCAATAGATTAGGGGATTATACCTTGACAGAGGTTTCTAGTACAATGTCTCTTCTAGTCCCTGTGGTCAAATAATTGATGATGGGTTGAAGCATAGTATCAACCGTTGACCAGCCAATGTTTTTTTGACGTCTGAATTCAACAATATTAGTGCGTAACCTTAAAAACGCTTCACAGATCGTAATAGGTCAAATCATAGTGCGGCATTTGTTGTTGAATAATCCAGTTCAGCAGACGAATGGCTAATTCTTTTCTTCATGTCTACGTTTATCAAATTCTGTAAGCCTGATCTGAACTGCTTGAAGCACGATGTAAAATGGTTTGCAAAAGTCATCAAAAGCAAACGCAAGGTGCACTTTGGAAAGGATACATTTTACTGACCATTGTTGATCGTCAGACTCAAATCACTGGGGTAAGCAGTAGGAAACAAAATATGACAATCATTCCAAGAATATTAACCACATTCTTTGAGCACCATGTTGTAAATGAACGGTTTTTTTATGGAATACGCATTAGAAAAATAGTCTGAAGTGTCACATATCACATCACCCAATTCTAGTTAAATCACACTATTTTGGACGAAGATTTGTCAGATTACCGTACAGGCCGCGACAAAGATTCTCACACCCTCAGATTGACTGAAGGTAAAAACCAGGGCAGCGCCCTTTGTCACAAGGATTCATAGAGCCAATTCTAGACAAACCCAATGCAAGATTCTGCCAAACCACATGGTCACTCGAAAGCCCACTGTACTTCATTGTGTACCACAGTAA
>LUCM01004602.1:189272-235178 GCA_008360955.1 Fasciolopsis buskii | reverse complement strand
AGGCAAAGTGCTTTAGACGACAGTGAGCCCTTGACTCATCTTGCCGGTAAACAGCAACAAAGAAGTTATGCAGTAACAACACATCACATGCAGCTATGCACTATCTTCCGAAATTATTATCCAATAGGCCGCAGCAGAAAGTTGGTATTGTCAGCTCTGTGCTATCCACTACCAAGGCCATAGGACGCAAGGGATCAAGTTACTAGGTATTCAGTCAAGGGTTGCTTTGAATTCGCATAGTTACATTCGCCGCTGTGACCTTTTGCAATGGTAGTCTAAATAACTCGTCCAAGGTGAAATCAAACGAAGCTTTACCTAACTGGTTCTCCATCGGCAATGGGATTGTACACAGTATTGTAGGGGTTATACCCAAACGTTTGCTGCTTCTGGAACGAAATGGACTCGTCTGTCACTGTTCATTTCTGTTCTTTTTCTAAAAAGAAACAAAATACACGATACGTTTGTTCGCGGCTCTAGACATACCACCAAAATGTACTTCGTTATAATTCCAAACTAAAATCTTTGAATTTTGTTCAAGTTTATATTTTCTGATTGGTTGGGATTAGGCATGAATCGGGGTTATTGCTTTCCCCTTTATTTGACCTAATGTGATACTCTTGGTCTATTTCAATAAACGGTGTGTAGGTGGTCAAGAAAGCGGACTTATCGGACACCAAAAATTCCTACCTGGAACATACAAATCCCGAAAGACATTCGCACACCAAATGGATAACTTCCAAACTGCGTTAAATTTTGTGGAAAGTGACCAGAAGACTGTATAGCGAAAAGTGTCCAGTTTCCGATTCCCTGGATTCGATATCGAAATCTAAAAAGGAAACAGATATGAATGAGTGTTAAATTAAAAAAGCCACGAAAGCTATCGGACGGAAATTTAGCTCTAGTTGTCGGTGACAAAGAATTTCGAGAAAAAGTTGATCAAATGACTTCTAGACTGACAGAATCATTGATCAGAGTTTCTTCTTGAGACGTATGTTAAACACCAAATTTTATCAAAACTTATATCTATGAAAGGCGTTCCTCTGTTATTTAACAGAAGGATGAGAATGTCAGTCATTTTGCTGAAGCTCGAAAATTTGTGTCTTTCCAAGGAGAATGTCAAACCTGCTCCAGATATCACTGAAGTGTTTGGTATAACAATAATTCAAAGTAAAATGCTGTGCAGTGCATTGCATTTGCTGCTCTTTATAATGCAGTCTTTGGTTTTATTTCATTAGTCAAATGAAGATGAACTTCGGTGGAGGTTAGTCCTTTAGGAACACAAAACAGGGTTGCACTTTTTGCTCATCTGCCTACGGTCGAAATAAACCTCACAAATAACATTAATATTTGGCTATCACAAATATTCATAGAACATGGACGTATAATAGCAAAAAGAATAAACGGATGCACGCGATTTCACTTTCTGCTCTAACCGGGTTAATTAATATTCAATAAGTTATCCAAGGAAATGTTGACAAGTGTACCGAAACCTGTTAAAACTGTCGTCCGCGTGTTATTCAGAGAAAATCATCCATTTTATGTAGCCTGGTGATCAGTTTCAAACACAACTGTCTCTTCCAGACTGGATTCAAGACTGATTTGTGACAATATAAAATTGATTTTTGATGTTTATGCCAGAGCATGAAAGAGCTGTACAAAAGTATATATATGCACGTTAGTGGGTTTAGTGCAAACCGTTCCTAATGACTAAATTAGCAATCAAAACTTCGATTATTTATAATAACATTCTAGTTCACATCGGTGACTACCTAACCAGAACATTAAACCCGGGCAACACACTAAAACGTTCTTGATAATTTATCCTGTTTTACTTGTTTATCACCATTTCTAACCATAGATGGCGCAAATTTTATTCAGCCAACAAGAGGTCTTGTTGAAATTCTGTCCAGTAGGTAGCAACCACAGCACATGACCTGAGTTTGCTGACAATGGATCTGATTTAATTGATTTCCTGTTCCATTTAGCTGCATCCATCGTAAACTATATCCCCTTTCTCCGTCCTTTCGCGTTCCCAGATTGTGCATTTCTATCGTCAAATAGATATGATTAAATGCAAATTGCGCGGGATATTTCTGACACCTTTGTCGTTTTCGTAAAAGATGCCACACATTTTCGATTGATGTGCATGAGTTGTTTGCATGTTCATTCCTTCCCACTAATAAATATCCAGGCCACGCTTTCTAGCGTCCTGACTTTTATGCCTCCGAGCTCATGTACTGAACATCAAATATTGTGCTAATTATTACCACTTGTTATCCAAATCCGTTTAACTTCATAGTAATGCTATAATTACATACAAAATGGTGTCATAATTAATAGCCTCGAAAGGAAACTTTGCATCCAGATGTTCTAGTAATTACTTGCTTATATATGTATATATGTATATGCGTATGAATACTAGTGGTTAACGCTGCATTGTGTCAATTTCATCCGCCGGTAGAACTATGCTTTAGGGCCAGCTAAAACCATCAAGACCGTTGTATACATTTGTGTCAGCAGTCCTGATGTGATTCTGCACTCAGTTCACGTCGACATATGAGACGAAAACCATACAATCATGACTTTGTCAACAGTCATTTATCTACTCAATGCATTTTTGAAGCTATTTATAAATGTGACGTGATAAGGCCACTTTTAAAATGTAGTGAATAAGATGGATAACTTTAGAGCTCCTACGGATGAGATAATGTTATTTCAGCAGTTCACGTTGTTCAAAAGTAACATGTCATAGATGAAAAGTCAAAGTCCACGGTCCTGTATCATTTCATATCAAAGGATTTCAGAGATAGACGTTAAAATTCTCAGAGACGGGGAACATTCCTATTCTTAGCTCAAACCTGTGTGCGATAAACAAGCTAGGCTGAGCAGCAAGACCTATGTTCGAAGGTTCAAAATTTACCCGCACGAAACCTGTGGCGTGAATAATGGATTATCTGCCTAATCCAAACATATCCATTAAAAACTGATGTTTTCGCAGAACAATCTGCTTCTCTCGGCCACATCCATTTATAGCCAAATTTAAGAAAATGCATATTGCCTAGACCAAACATGGAAAAGCACTACTGATAAGAAATGATCAAATCTTGCAATCCACATGATTCAAGAATGGGTAAAGAAATAACCCTTGAGTGTCCAGTGATTTATGATTAAGTAGCTTGTTTGTAAGGCTTGCCTTGAGAAAGACTACCCACGGCAGTTGAACCGTTGGTGCATTACATCTACCAACAACGCTGTGTTATTGACATTATATCTTTCACAATTAGCTTCTTTATACGTGCCAGTAAGCTGCAGTAAATATTAGACTTCCTCTTCTGTCGTTCTTGTGATTTCACTAGGAATCGACGGGATGGGATTTCATTCTACTCTCTGTGGTTAAGTGATCAACGGCGAAAATAGTCCCTTGAAGCTCGTTATTCAAACGGACTAAAGTAACAGGTGAATATTTTGTTTAGCACACAGGCCACCAAGTCAATTCCCTTTACTTTAAAAATTTTCACCAGCTTGGCAGAAAACACCTAATATTGCTTTGTGTTTATCGATAACAACTCAGGCCACAATTGCTCCTGAGGGAAGTGAACCTGTGAAGCAACGGTTTATCAATGGTTGCCTTGGTGTCTATCTCATGATGTTGTGTGCTGATTGTATCAAGAGCAAAAGATTATTAAGGAGTGAATGATTCTGTGTTAACACCCATAACGTCCCTAACACTGAACGATGATTGAAATGATGAAAATCAAGTACTGCCCATAGGCGAAACACGCACAATCATTAAAAAGAAATACAGCATAGAACGTGGGGTGGAAGAAATCAAGCAGGATTTAATTTAAGCCTCACGATTATATCAGTTCAGCCCTGCAATTCTTTAATTCTCTATCCAAAGAACTACTGGCAGTTCCTCGAATAAGTTTGACGGGGACCATGGAAGCATATTCTGTTTATTTATCTGACAGTAGTCGAGGGAGGGATATGGAAATAGACAACTACATAATTCATCAAATGAATCTCTGTATCAGATCTCTGGACGTCGCAAGTCAAACCAATGAAAGTTCGTCTAACCATTCTTTCGATCCAGGCATATCGAGAGGACATACCCTGCGTGTCTGATTTTATTAAGCCGGAAAATGTCTTGCACGCCCATAAAAAACAAACAACTGGAACAGTAGGTACTATTTCCAGCTAACTCTTTTGTATTAGCTCAATCAGCCAAGCTGGTAGAGAGTTTGCGGTGTTTCCAAAAGCAAAGAGGCTGAAAACATTACCCAAGAACGAAGGCGATTTGGCTTTAAACCCATAAATCCATTGCAGTGCTACGACAGACTGGAAATCTTTCGCAAACTGTGTACCTTGAAGTCCGCGAGCAGAACATTTGCAGTTATAGAGATCAGTGCATAAAGTTTCTATTCAACACTATTTACAGTGAAAGAGAAGTGGACGGGTTTTCAGCTCATTCGTCTCAGTTTGATAAGTTTTCAGAGAAATAACTTGGAGCCTTAGGACAATATGAGAAATCTTAGGGCGGGTCATGAGATCACTAATCATGGTGTATCAGCGCTCAAATCCCCACCATGGAAGCACCGTACAGCGGATTCATCTGTGTTGGCATTTACCAGCAGTATATTTCTCTCGTGCCCCAATTGAGACTCTAGCACCGAAGGAAGGATTACGATGAGAGGTCTTTCGGTAGTAGGTAAACCCAGAAGACTCTCAAAGGTTCTTTCAATTTCACTACGTTAAAAGATGGTGAAATTGCGTTAAGCATATTTTCGTCACCAGTAAAATCTGCTGTCAACACGGATCAAGTATTCAAATTCATACCCTCGCCATAATCAATTTATCTTGGGAAAGAACCCTTGAGAATTTTACGCGGTTGGCTTAAAGGTTAAGGCATTCGACTCGAAGTCTTTTGTTTCGAGTTAGCAATGCTGTTCGCCCTCAGTAGGTACTCACTGCTGAGGGTTCCGAAAAAGTGACAAATAGCTTCACTTTGCTCTCATGGCTTCCCAGTAACGCACTGAGTGTTGATACCATGTGATAAGCAATTTCATGGGCAAGCAAAATGGCCCATTACTCTTCCAGATATTTCCTATCCAGCCTGTTAACAAAATGTATTATCACAGGAAAAAAAACGACTGACTATTACCACGAGTTTCTTTTCCAAAGATCAAAATCCTGGAACACTATCGGAATAAGAGGTCTTATTGCAGCCAATTTCATGACTTACCAGAAAACAACAGAAAACAACATATACGCAAGGTTTATCAATCGGCAAAGTAAACTAACTTTCTTCCTCCGCAGTTGCCTTCGGTTTCCAGGGGCACTGAGTTGTTAGTAAGATGACGTCTTTGTTTGGACAGGTAATATGATGCCTCTCAGTTGTCAGTAATTCCATCACTCTTTGTGTTAGTGACAATGATGAAAATTTCAAATTCGATAAATTAGCGCCTGGGATATATCTGTGTTTTGGTTGGGATAAAAGTTGGCATGGTCAACGGTCTCACAATTGTGAATCACCTACCGGACAAATGCAGCCTGGCTTATGGTCCTTGTGGGAGATAATGGACGTGTTCAGAATGGTGTTAAACAGAACAGAAAGTTAAGTAGTGAAATTTGAACAACATACACATGCTATTCATTCGGGTGGCTTGTGGTTATGGATGCCTTTTCGATTAATGTGTATTATGCTACCGAAATAGTTTGCAAACAGATGTGTTAAATGAGACGAAAGTTGATGGGCACCACTCACAAAGGCCGGCTGGCATACACTAAATGTGGAGAACCACTTGAAGTCACCCTTCAACACAGTAAAACCACGTACTATCGAACGTTGCAGAAAATAAACTAAAAGAGAAGAACGATTCAACTCGGCCAACCGATGGGGAAAAGTGACCTTTGATTGAGCGAGGAGAAGACGATGACATGTTGATAATGGGTATAGATAAGCTCGTGAATACATGTTTGGAGATACAAAAAAGTAGTTATTCCAAATTCAAAAGGCATTCACAGGAAAAACTGCAACTATCTGAAACTCCCGTTCCTTTTCATTTCTCTCCAAATTGGGCTGGGACTCTTACGCTTTTTGCACATTTACACTTCACGATTTTCATGTTCATCCTTTTCCGAGTTCGCCTTAAAGAATAGTGAATTAGCTTTATTTCCTATAGATCCGATATTTTTCATTAAGTAAAACGGTTGTGAACGCGTGGTCAGGAAATAACGACATTATCTGGCATTTGGCCTCATTTGTGTCTTCTAAGAAAATGAAAAATGAAGCATTTGTCCTTATCTCAGCCTAGGTTGATCTGTGGCTGTTATTCGAACCGAAGCCCAATAATTGACTCTGCAGCATCTCACAAGTCTTCAAATCATTCGGAAAGACAGTTAGTAAAAACATCGCAAAATAGATTTTGAACAGTCTATCAGTTCATGAACTGATTCATGTCACATTTTGGGCTAGGTAAAATACGGATTTCCTGTGTAGACCAACTGCCCGCCACGTTCTGAATGGAACAGTAATTTGGGTTTTATTCGGCACTTTTGACTTGTATGTACCAATCATTCACTGGTTTTCGTTTAGTAGCCTCGGGACGATTTTATCAATCAAGACCTAGGCTGAAACAGGTACGCATTTTTTCGCGGAAATTGGAAACACTAAAGTGATTTCAAACAGGTGATTAAATCACCTTGATGATTATTCAGTTCAGACTTGTTTTTTCATCTAAGGGAAGTCTACTTCAGGAATGGTTTAGCGATCAACTAGAGATTTCTAAACGAGGAACGTGGACAACTGGACGATGATCGCAGACTGCCAAAGGATGGATCAACTTTTAGATGAGTTGTGAAATCACTTCTGTAATCAAGTAACTGAACGATAACCGTGTACGGCTTCTGTGAACTCACACAAAAATCAGTGAGGACTTCATTTCTAATGGTCGACTAGTATGTATTAGTTTTAGTGCATTATACTGCATTATAAATTAGCGTTATTTATACTTTCTATATCTGGCTGAAAAAATGGTTACTGGTCGTTTCAGGTGTTTTTGAGTGTGTGTACTTTGAACTGTGGGTCGGGTGAGAGATTAGTTGACCTTCGCGTCATGCATCCCCGTGGTGGTGGGGTCAACTAGCGTGGTGACCTTTTGGAATGTTTGTTTCTCAAGGATGTTAGGGCTGTCCATACCTCCGAAATCTCTGCTCCGTCGTTCCGATTGATGCATGTGGGGTGAGTGCTTGTCGCCAGAGCCTCGGCAAATTTACGTTCAGTGCAGGTTCTGAATCCACTTTGGAGCACTTTTGTGTTTTCATAATCCATGTTGTGTCTTGCTGCTATGGCATTCAGAGCAATGGCTGAATCGAGCTCAAGTTTAGATAAGGCCACCTTATCCGAAGGTCTGTGCTTTTCTTTCCTTCTGTGTTCTGTTATCCGTGTCATCAGTTGTCTGCTGGTTCGTCCAATGTATTCTGCTGGGCATTCCTTGCAACTGATTTTGTAAATGCAGTTGTCTTGGTCTTGCACACCGACTTTATCTTTAGCCGTTGATAGGTGATGCTTTAAAGTATTGTCCATCTGGAAGAAAGTGTGAATATCAGCTACTGAGGACTTATCTTATTGCTTCCGAAGTACCCAGTTTGTACGAAATTCCGGCCGAGGCTGTCTTCTTTTTCTTTTCTTTCTTCGTCTTGGTTGTTGACATGCAACTTTTTATTTATTTTCTTATGAGGCGCGGCGGATAGTGATTGTCTTGCAAGATGTCGTCTAGACGTTTTGGTTCTTCTTTACGGTCGGTATCATCACTGCATATCTTTCTAACTCTGTTGGCTAGCGAGAAAATAAGTGTCCGTTTCATGCATTGTGGATGGAGAGTGCTTCGTGTTTACACAAGAACGGGAAACGGGTTGGTACTTAACAAATCCAATTTGTTGGTATCGTCCCTATTTTAACCCGCGGTTAAACATTAGTGGATGGATGCGTTCGGTGGTCCAATAGTATTAATTGTGTGTAGTATTCCGGAAAGGAGAATCACACACTTTAATTAGTAAGACAGAGAGCGAATTGATTCGCACTATTTGTTATTTCTAGCTGACGGGAAAATTCTCACCACTGTATTCGGTGACGTGGAATGTAGTGGAGTGTGAGGGGAGGTCTGATCAGAGTTTCTGCAGCACTGATGCTTGAGTTCGAAGAAGTCAGGTTTGTACTTAGGTTCTCAGACTGTACTGCTTGTTCAGCGCTTTCCACATCTTAAGGCAGCTTTTTTCAAGATAATTCATTGTACTTAGTATTCCAATATTGATAGCTGTGTTTAGTTGCTTTTGGGTCTATTGCTGACCACCTCCTTTAGATCAAACTACCCGGTTAAACAAAATGCGAAGGTGGTCCCATAGGATAACACGTAACTCGGTGTGGCGACACACACTAGCAGAAAATAGAATAATCATACATTTTCACTGCATGCGATAAATAGTGTATAAAACAGGTCCAATGGATTCTACAAGACCATCCAATTTTTCCAAGTTCTTGTTAGAGCAAAGTCACTTTGTAACAGTCCGGGTGGAACATGTAGACGGAGTTCATGAATAGTTTTTCCAATAAATATTAGGATATGGGAGTAAAATAAAACGGTCAAATACTCCACTGGAAACTCATTTGTCGGAGGAGAAGGTATTGGAGTACTCGGTTAGAGTCAGATAAAGAATTGGATAGTTAATTGGAAAAGATAAAGGGGCAAGGAAAAAAATGATAACAAAGTAACAACTGTTTTTTCCAGTGGCAATATCACTTCCAGAATGGCCAATGTAAGGAGTAAACAGTTGAAGAATTTATCCATTAATTGCCCAAAATTGTTCTGACCAAATCTCTATCTGGCAAACATGATAAAACGTCTTGTAGATATCAATGGATAAATAGTGTTGTGTTGCCGGTAATGCGAATGACGGATCACCATATGGACGGAAAGTTATGATAACAAATCACCGGTTGACCATTGGGGACGCGGTCTCCATTGGTCGTCACTCATGACTAGGGGACGTTTCAGGTGCAGTAGGGGTTGTTTTGAAACCACAGTTTCCATAATTTTGTTAAGACTAGTTGAACGGGTCGATAGTTGTTGGTTTCGAAAGGTTTACTGTGGTTAGGCATACAAAAAGCTAGTTATCTTCAAGGAACAGAGATACGCATTGGTCTGAAGCGATAAGTTCAACAGTCGGTGATGAATAGGTGGCAGGCTCGATTGCAACATACTTAAGTATGAATGCTGGGCTTTCAATAGATCCAAAAGATGATAGAGCAAAGGAGAAGTAATACACAAGAAATTGTTCTGTTAGAGTGTTCCAGTGTCGATAGAAACTAATTGTAACACGATGAATAGGAAGTAATAGACTCAATCCTGGTGGATGACTACGTGAAGTGTGAATTAAATAGTCCTAAATCAGGAAGTAGATGTTGGACAGTAATCGCAACAAACAGTTTTTTCAAAGAACCAAAACAGGTAACTAGAAAAGAGATACGATACTAGTTTGGCGGTGTTTTTTTCACGTCTGCTTTTGGTTTTCCAAAAGACCTTGGCGCGTTTTTTGTAAGCCCACCATTAGTGCAGATACAGATCACTTGTCGCAAATTTAGCAACAGTTTTAAAGACAACTTATTTCTCCCCACATGGTTGAACGCTTGAGTCAATCGTTTTAAGCCATTTTAGTCGTTCTGGGTGGGCAAAATTGAGAACAAATAAATGCATATAATTAATTATCTTTTAGTGGCACTCCAGTCCTTACTGAAGTATCGGGTGTGAAACAATGTGCAATCAAATTGGGACGCTAAAAGTTCGTGCGAAGAACTTCAATAAATACGGTTTTAAGGTCAGAAGGTACACCCAGTTGGTTGGGCTGGATCAGGAATAAAATTATAAGGTAGGCGCCTAATAAGGAAGTGGTCTGATGAATCAGGAGAACTTGTAGGATGTGAGGAAGAGGTCCAGGACCAACCAATCAGCCTTCCTTGAGCTGCATCAAGAAGACGAAAAGCGGCAGAGGAAGCTCCGCCTCATATGGCATCGCAGTATTTAAATGTCCGGCAGATTGTAGGTATGCACAAAAGAGGATGGCCGGGCGGTATATAAAAGCGTCTGGCACGGAAAGGAAAAAGAAACTTGGTGCGCAGCACTAGAAGCAAGTTTTGACACAAATGGAAACCCACAAAGAGGGGAGTTTGTGCAGATGCCCAATAACCCAAGCGACTCCGTGAAACAACGGGAATTGAGTCAAAATTTAATTCAAGGGAACTATGGTGGTGCTTGAAAGAGGTGGAAGCGAGAGAAATGTTGGAACCCCTGAAGTGAATATGGCTGGTAAAGCGCCCAAAGAGGAGTTTGTATTAGATAAGAAGCCAATGATGTATTAAGAACGGTACGATCATGATCGATGTTAGTTACAGCTTAACGAGTAATAGGATAGGAATCGCAGAAACTGAGACTGGAATTGCTAGCAAACCTGTAAAGTGGAATGGACGTCGATGTAAGGAAATCAACAGTAGACAGAAGTCAGGTCGATTGATGTAGGTGTTTTTTGTACCCTGAATACAGGAGATTCGATTTACATATGTATATGTATAAAAGGCGTTCACTACATTACCAAGACTATCGTTGAACGGGTATAATCCAAGAAAGCGATCAGCGTTCAATTCAGCGCTTCTTTAAGTCGCACTGTTAACCTTTCGGAGGTTCTTTAGGAGTCTGGCCACACGCCAAATAATGGAACAACTGCAACGTTTGATATATGCGTGAACGTGTGTCTAACTGTGATTATACGTTTGAATATGTAGCTTTGGGAAGATAAAGGTCAAAGTCTGAGATTTTTCGATAAGAATCCGGCAAGTACACCAAGAGACGTGCAGGGCCAAAGAGGAAAAACACGAAAATGTAGAGGCGTCTGCCAAGATGCAAGACCTTTGAAAGGGACCTGTTACATATAGTAACAGGCTTAATATTTTTGAGGGAATGGAGCTTACACACCGTGATCATTTGGGAGTTGGATCCAGTAATATGCTGTATTAGCTTACTGATTCTTGGTTATTCAATTATCCTTCATTAATTGATAATGGAGCACAAGGGTCAATGAGAACCTGACGCTTTAAGTCTCTCTTGAGAGAAAACACAACTTTCGTGTTTGTGGGGAGTAACATCTCTTTACTGGTAGGAAAACTCAAGCATCCGACTTTCTTGTTTGATTATATACCGAGAGCAATATCAATATTAGCGCAGTCGCGCGTAGTTGAACCTCCTTATAAGTCTTTGAGTAACCTCCAGGTTTGCACGTGGTTTTTAGGCTGCAGAAAATAACGTATGCAAATGCAAATACCTTAGGGATGGTAACATCGCAATTAGTTGTTCAACTTCCCTGCCATCCTTGAATTAAAAGCACGCTCATTTTAGTTAAGAATATGTTTAAGAAATAAAGATGACAGATGTTACGTGCAAACGCAGCAAGGCTCGATGATACAACAGAAATTGACATAAAAATGAAGGAAATGTTTAATACGATTCCGTGACGCAGATATGTCAACATCGGAGATTATGCATAAATCAGTTTGACTTACCATCTCACAAAGCATGATTAAGTCTTACGGAAACTTCTACCTCTCTCCTGTTTCGCAGTCATAGCATTACGGGGAATGCCGTTGACTGGCGTGCGCGCAAATCTTAGGCAGAAAATTCTTTGCAAAGACCCAGAGAATACCAAAAAAAGTGGTAGGCGAACATGTTTCCGTGAATTCATTCTCGAGCCATTACACTCACATTTATACGAAAGCAATCACTAAGGAGGGTTGGGAAGGAGAGAGTGGGTTTTGAGAGGTCATATTCAGTCACTGTTATCAAAAGGAGGTTGAGGACTGCGGGCGAATCAGTTACTATCGGCAAACAATCGATTAGGTAACTTGATGATTTCAATGTGTTGATTAGCTTGCGTCATTCCTAGTTGTCTGTTTGACGCGGTCGGTTGTTAGCCACAGAAGTCCTGATGCTTAGACTAATTTTAGCTGTGGGAAAATTCGGGTTTGGACAGACGAACGATAACGGTTTTCGCGGTTGACGGCATCCGATGTCTAATTGGTTTTGGCACGTTTCTTGAAACTCGGTAAACGATTCAGAAGGCGGACTGGGTGTCAAACGAATGATCTGCTTCTACCACGTGTGCGGCTACTGAATTTGAGAATTTCTTTTTCTCTCTATATCTAAGCCAACGTGGGTTTTTCTTTGGTGCATTTCGATACCGGCCTCAACGTTGGACCTAAGTAACTAACCTCAAATAGCGGTTTCGAAACTTTCGAGGTGCATACCATAAGAGGCCATTAGACGATATTTTCTGAGGTCAGAAGGGACGTCACGTTTCGGGATTGAAATATTGATACATTCTTCTATGGACAGAGATGTTTTGATTGAGAGAAGAAAAGAAGGGGAAAACATAGCATGCGGCTAATTCCATAACACATTTCAGTGAAATTGGTGGGACACTATCCAGACCGGGAGGTTAGGGAACAGATTGAATGTAAAGAACTTGGTGGATCACACCGGTGTTAATGACGCAAAAGAGTTTGGTTGGGAGCTTGGGAGGAATGTTTGGTGAGCAGGCCAGATAAATAGAGTGGAGTGTAAGGCAAACCGGAAGGTAAAAATTTCAGCCTTTCCAATATGTTTGCTTAATAGGCAGGCCGAAGATTTACGAATTGGAGGTAAGTTAGAAGAGAAGAAACTACAGGATAGCCACTTTTCAAGGGACCAGACTAACAGCCTGCAAGTGGTGGATGAGACCAGTCCCCCAGGTATGCGATGTACATAGCCTCTTGATATTTTATTTAGTTAAACTGCAGTTTTGTGTTTTAGTCAAAATTAAAGCAGTGGGGATAGAGACTGAAGAGCGCCAAGTTCAAGGTCAGCTTTTCGGGTCACGAATGGTGAGGAGGGTGAAGCTGAGTGAGCAAAGATTAACCAGAGTGGGTATCCATTTGATTTGTGAGATTCGTGTTTGGTGTAAGGAAACCGGCAACTCAAACACTGGGACTTGGAGTGGAGGGTAACGTAAGGCAACGATAGGTTTGGACGTGGTAGTGAGCCCGGAGAGCAGTGCAACATTGGTGACAAGTGCTGCCGTTCC
Organism: Fasciolopsis buskii; assembly: GCA_008360955.1. Taxonomy (NCBI): domain Eukaryota; kingdom Metazoa; phylum Platyhelminthes; class Trematoda; order Plagiorchiida; family Fasciolidae; genus Fasciolopsis; species Fasciolopsis buskii. The sequence goes on along the minus strand of LUCM01004602.1, from coordinate 222,014 downwards.
ATAATTTTTCAGCACTTTCAAACAACATTGGAACATTCCTTGCTGTGAACAGTGGAATCCACCTGAATGACTACGCTACCGCTGGGTTCATCGGGCAAGGTGTTCTTCGAAGTTTAAAGAATACAGTCAAACTAGAAAAAGCGATGTTTCCGAAAGCGTTAAGGAGCTGAATGAATACATGCCTCGAAAGAGGAGTTTTAAGCTTCGTTCTAGTTAACAAAAAATGAACACGTGGAACACGAGAAGGTGACAATCTAAAGCTGACGAGGTATAAGGATTTTGGAAGAAAGAATTAGATCTATGGAAGAGGTTTTTTGACTGGGCAGTTCCAACTCTGAGTTTCGGGCAAAAATGCGATCAATGGGAATGAATAGTCATCAAAATTTATGGACGGTCAACAGTAAAATCGACAAGACAAATATTAACAAAAACAACTGAACTCTTGATAGCCTGAAGGAGTTTACCCTTTGCGATGCTCTTCATGCAATTCGCTGAATTTCTGGATTTGAGGAGGGATAGCTGACATTCCAGCAACTACAATTGAAGCGGTCAATCACACAGGGCTTCTGGGTTGTCAGACATCTTTCGTATGATTCAGAATGTAGAAGAATGGTTGGCCTATTTCTGAGATATTTGTATCTTTTATTGGAAGCACAGTAGCTTTTTCAAACTATTCGTCGGTAAATTTTATTCTTTCACTGTGTTGGTCGAGTGGACTTGGAGTAAATGGAACATTATTCCAAAATGCTTTGCCAAATCTTTCTGTGATTGCCATTTAATATTGCGGTGCTTTAAATTCCTCCCTTAATTTCCAGCTGGTCTTCTCCGGTGGATGCAATGTGAAATAGAAGAAAGTGAACGACAGAAAGACTCGGTTCCCCCACTAAATTTAGAAGCTAAAACTAATATTTTTCACTGAATCTGCCCTAGTCTCGGGACGGGACAAGCTGAGTATCACGAATCACCTTTTCAGTATGACTGATCCGGCTCACGGTTCATTCGGAAATTTAACCGAGATTTGCGTTTCACTAAAACTGATGGTTTCAAGGTTTCGAAAGGAGTCCACAAGTCATAAATTTTTGTTCAACGCTTCTGATAGTCGAATTAACTAGGTGTTGCACTACTTATCAATTGAACTTCATTGACGGGGCCAATTATCTTTCCAGAATGAAAAACTGATAAATTTAAGTAAACCTCTCAGAATGCTTATATTGTGGTGGTCCACGTGTGGCAATATCTCGTTATTCGCGAATTCCTTTTCGAGACTGTCTTTCATATTTAGCCGTAATAATAGGCCAGAGTAACGAAGCTTAAATCATAACCTAAATATTTCGGGGTTTTATTTTCACTACGAATAGTTTAAAGAACCCTATGAGAGATGAGTGCATTCAGCTTCTTGCTGTGCACCGTGACTGTACCCATTTCAAATAAAGTCGGTTAGCAGAACTGAATGTTCATGTTTACTTCGCACCCAAGATAACTAGTAAAGAAACCCACCCTGAAAAGTTCGGAAAATCAATCCCACTACGACTGGTCATTCGCTGGGCCACTAAGCTTCTACACTGGATGACAGAGTTTCAGGCAGTATACCACCAGCGGACCAGATTGTCATGGGGATGGGAGATCCTACATCCAGTGGATGCCAAAGTCGCTCGTTTCCACCGAAGCTCAAATGTCAAGTCTTCATCCTATCTCCTAAAACGTGAATTCAGCGTGACAGTGGGCGAAACTGCAACATTTTGGTGTCTGATTCAGGGTTTTAGTCCTGACAGTTTACCACCGTCTTAACAGGATTCGACAAAAATGCTTCCATGCGACCGAAGTTTCGACCACATGCAGTTGAAATGGGTGGACTTCGTATAGTGAGATTTCATGATTCCAAACCAACCATTCTCAGAATCATGCCATTCGACTGCAGAATCCGAGGCAATTAGGTGAAAATAAATGTTCCGTATATCATCGTCGCTTAATTTCACTTTTGCAAGGGTGTCGTTTACAGTTGTTACTTTCAGATAAGTGGCCTTCCACAGTTTCGCGTTCAGAATTTCTCACCCGATTATCTGTGCAAAGACTGTTTAAATTGCTTAAACTGACTACAGTGTTTTCGCGCATTTTAGTTCACTGAATTCATATTCTGAGGTCTCACTTGCCGTGTAATAGGGGAAAACAATACGCTTCGCTTTACAGTGACCTCAGTAAAGTTGTTTTTGATGAGCGAAAATGCGACTTTAGTCCCGTGCCAAGAAGTTTTCGACTAGGTTTACGGCAGCGCATGGGCAATCTGGGCACGTCAAGTTTGAGAGGTATTTTCGCGTGCCGTGAACGATGAAAATGTTAAGATAATGGAGATCTAAATCAGCTGCCGAAGTGGGAACGACAATATGACGAAGACGTGTAATTACGATCATCGACCATCTGCTTTCAGGCACAAAGTGCGTCTTCTGCTAGCTACAAAAAATTCACATAAGAGGATCACCAGATTTGCCGTGTAGTCACGGAGGGAGGATTAATATAAACTCAGCCTTTCATCTTCCGCACTTTGCAAATCAAATGAGTTGGCTGCCAGCAGTTTTCCTGAAACTCCCCTTCTTATCAAAATAGAGTTATTTGTTTTGCCTCAGACCCGCACAAGAAAAGTGGGATTACTAAAGGTTTTCTCGCGTGACTGTCTGCTCCTGAGGCAACCCAATTCGCCATCTTCCTGGGGCTCCCTTGGTCGCTTTACTCGCGCTTTGCTCAATCCGACACTAGATGAGAAAACTAAGTCTGGTTTCCATGGACAATTCTGCCAAAAGCATATTCCATTATGCATGCGCCTGTTATGCAGTCTGTATGGACTAAAATCCAATGGCAGTTTGATTTTTGTCAGTTCACAATAGCTTTTGTGAAAACGGTAGAGTCACTTGTTGTGTGCTTTCTCAAAGGAGAGCAGTGCGCATGTTTCTTCAACGACCATTAGCCATATACCCCAGTTCTACACATTTCTAGAAACATTGTTTGTTTGTTTGTTAACGCTTCCAGTGAGTAAATTACACTTTCCACGTTGGTTGTAAACATGACAAGTAAGTAACAGGAGTTAGCCTCAGTGGCAGATGTTACAGTGCGCAGATGCATTACGATTTCGATAGGGTTCTGGGTAAGTGCACTTACACTGACGATATCACCTCAATTGGTGATGAGACATCTGCAGTGTAAACGCCAAGCTCAGCAATCAGAACCTCATGAAAATCAGCAACCTGAACTATGGTCACCATAAATTTGCAAATACACTAATGCACTCCTCACATGTAATTCGGACCCAGGAAGAGACGCCTCTGGCAAAGCTCGTCGTCAACACGATTTTGAATTTTCTCCATCACGATTCATTTTGCCAATACTAACGCGTAATATATTTATGCTAGTGATTTTTGCAGTTCCTTGGAGTATTAATCACTGAGCAATTGATTTCTTTGTGTACTGTCAACTGGATTGCAATCATTGCAGGTATGCCAAGTATTTGATGAACTGTTTTCATTCGGTGAAGTTCTGCTTTTAGAGGTAGCAAGTATGTCAATGAGAGCAAATGTCACGGTTTAAACTGAATATATTATACATCGTCAGGTGATATTCGTTCTATCTCGTCGCACACGGTAGGGCAAAACAATATCAGTGAATACGACCCTAAGCTTAGGTAGGGCTTGATCAACATCATGCGTCTTTCACAAAAATCTTCCTTGCACTAGGCTGATGCGAATCATACAGCTTTTTTCGCTGCCGATCGATGTGGCATTAGTCTAATTGGTGCTGGATTTAATATCCGGTTAAATAAGCGCGTATTGACTTCGATGATTAGCCTCTTCTTCCCAAGAAAAAGCTTGGAAGTGGGCTGTGCAGCAGTCAGTCACGTTTATCACTCGGTGGAACAAATCAGAGGGAAAATGTTAGAATACCAAGCTACAGCTTGACGCCAAGTAAATGAAGGTTTCGAAGTTTTGCTTGCCGAAGCAGTTTCACACGCAGAGAATAACTGCACTCATAATTTGATAAACGTAAACTAATTGCAGAAGAACTTTGGTGAATTGCACTCCCCAATGACAACAACATTGTCAGACTTAGAATTGTACGTGTGACACACAGCATGGTCCATCGAAAGCTCTTCTGCATAGTTCGAACTTAATGGGTCCTTAGTATACAGAACTTATTATTTGTGAAGGCTTCTAGAGTGAACTCATTTGATGGACAGCACGGGCACTGTGTTTTGGCGGTTAACGAAAGCATTTGTAACCTTAAATTAATTCGTAGACGGCAAGTGGCATAATGTCCTCGATAAATCACACGGCGAAATTCGGGTGACGCATCACCGAATGAATTCAGTAATTAATAACGGGCATTCAAACACTCATTCTTTCCATTGAACAATTAATTGTATTTTGATAGGCAGCCCTTAGTAAAAGTCCGGCAAATATCATTTATTATTTTATTGTTTGCTAAAAAGTGCGAAATATCCCAGGTGTACTTTTATCACTGCTCTTGGAGATTAAGTTCTAGTACTTATTCGTTCGTGATCAGCATACATTCACAAACAAGGCTTATCAATAATTCCCGATATTCTGACTTGGAATTTGTAAAATGCACCTCTCTCCTGTATACATCCAGTGGGAAAAAGGATGAAAGTGAACTTTTTATCAGCTACCGGTTTCATCAGCTAAGGACTTGTGAGTGAACAATGCGGCTGAAATTATGGAGAACAGTCAGTCAGAAAGACCACTACATACAAGCCGCGTGTAGATTTTTCAATTCACGGTTTACTGAGATTGTCAGATCTCGGATACAGACAAACATAAATACTGCATGTTGTTTGTTAGGTTGCCCTGAACGAACAAGACTTACTGAGGTCGAACGAACATGAAAATTTCGCTTATCGTGTGCCATATTTCAGAGATTTATGAATGTCGCTTGTATTTGGACTTAAGAATACGTATATCTGGTGCATTTGGGACTAGTTTAGAGCAAAATTTACTGGGACTCTGATTTGCCAGACAAAACTTCAAAAGAAAAACCTGGGTGTTTCGCAACGAGTTGTCGTCAAAAGCCTGCTAATCCGCTAAATGCATCCTTTAAGCCCAGTAAGTCACGGCAATCTCGAGTTACAAATCGATATTGAGATGCATCATTACTTCAGAGAAAATGATGAGTTATATGCGGTATTTTTGTTCTTATTATGCCGTAAATGTACTACTTAACATAGTAAAAATTGAATGAAAGATGCGGCGAATTTGTCGTCAGCATTTGGGTTACAACGGTCTGTCTAATCTCGAGTACGTGTAAGCCACTAACTTGTTGGTAAGAAAAGCTATATTCAGAGCTAGGTTGCCGTTGCCTGCGTTCAAGTGTTGGTAAATATAGTTGCAAAGAAAATAAAATTCCAATTAAATCTTGCCTCGAGAAAGGCTACCCAAGGTAGTCGAGAATTTGGCAAATTACATTTACCAACAAGGCTGTGTTATTAACATCATATCACATGTGAGACTTGGAAGTTCCATCCGAAACACATTTATTATTAGTCTTTTTCCAACCCATGGTTGGAAATAATAACGAAGTCAGTGGCCAACAGCTCTGGTAATTTCTCGGGCACAGGTTATTGGTATGGTTCAACCTTCGGGATGCACCAAACCACTGGGGTTCTTCTTAGCCATGGACCGTAGTTGAACACACAGACTAGAATCACGCTGGCGCAGCACTCGATCACCAATTCCTCGGATGTGCATGCGCTTTTTGTGTGTGCGCGCGTGTTTAGGTATGCTTTTTCATAAATGTAAACGAGGCATATGCTTCTTCCTCTAATTTTGTAACACCGGAACTCAACGAACTTTGACATATGCGTACCCTTGTGATTTTTTACGGCTTGTGAATTGTGGAACTCACGTCTCACATCGTGAAATGTGAAGCGTCCGAAGCAGTGACATTGATGAGTACATTTCCGTTTCCATGAAGTAGCAGCTGGAATTCTCATGGAGAACAATGTGATAAAGTTTATCCCGACTATGTTTAGTTATTTTTGTATTGATAAATCAAGGTTAAAGCTCCGAGGTCAGCCCTAAAAATTGTGCAGGTCAAAAGTTTGAGACAGGAGAGACGTTGAAGTGAGCAAACATTAGTTATCAATGGGCATCAATTCACTCTGAGATTTTCCTTTGGACGATGTTTCGAATTTTGTTTGATAATATTCGGAGGTGACCAAACGAAACACGACGAACTAGTGCAACGACATCGCAAAATAGAAAAAAATACAAAGAAGTCTTTGGAGTTTTGTCTTCTTCATACGCAAGGTCTAAACTCACAACAACGAATAATATAGATCAGAAAAGATAAAATAATTACACCATATTTTGATATAACGAAACAAATGATATCCGATAAAGATCAGTCTACTGACAACTTGTTTTGGCCAATTGCCTCAAACGTGCACTGTTGTGGCCAAAGTACTACCCGAAGTAGTAAAAACGAAGTAGATTTGGTTCACTAAATATTTCTTCCGCGTAAAAACCTCATTTAGAACTAACTATTTTGATACCAGTCTTGTGTATTACAGAAGCTAAATTGTCATTGCAAGCTTCGCGAATCTTTACCAATGTTATAAAATCGACGACGAATTACTTGCATGCATGCGAACGCAGACACCCAGGCATCCACTTACGCAAGTCGTGACATACACGCGCATCTACAGTTGGATTCTCTCTCCTCCGTTCGCGCGAACTCCGATGGTTGCAGTGCCCGGTTTTTTCACCCCCAATCCTCATGCATTTCTGAGCTGATTATAACAGTTCTATTTGCACAAGCGGTATAGAAAGTAGAGAAAAACTTCCGGACAAGATCACTCGCTCACACTTGTTTGTTAAAAAATAAAGTCACCGAGAACAAATTTGATGAACTACATCATTCGTGCAGTTGTCAACCGGAGGTGCATTCGATTGGCAACGTTTAATCAAAAAGTGAGACGTAAAAAAGGATGAAACTTTTTAATTCAAGGTTTTCTTCCACGGATACGGTAGAAACAAAACAGGTTCGGTGAACTGGAACATTGATCCGGTATAGAAAGGTCATTTTGCCTTCGCTTGGGTTTGTTTTCTAGTCTTCACTTGTCGTAAGTCACATTTTTTTCAACAAAACGAATGTCGGATATTAGGAGTCAGCATTCCTCTTGTTTTGCAAATGAATTGTATTGTGCCCTTTGGAATGCTGGGGAAGAAGGCGGGAGGTGAGACATTTTGTCGCTATTTGCATTGGTGGGCACCACTGGTAAAGTTATCGTTGAGTGCAAATTAATTTGTGCGTTTTATTTTTTGTTTCCTTCACCACTTCCAAATGTTACATGAACATTTTTTGTGTCGGTCTAGGAAAACTGCCTGTCATGCTGACAACAAACAGATTATAAAAATAATTTATGATTTTGAAAAATACCGTCTATCCGGGTTAATTTTTCTGATATGAAAGGTGGCTGAAGTGAAAATAAAGATATACGCTGCATGTTTAGGGCAGTCATAATGCTATTTATTTTTCAGACAAGGGGCTTTCAGTGCTAGTTTGTTAACAGTGGAAAAAGCATGAATTAAGGACGGATAGGATAGCAAACCATCACAAAACTCATTTCCGTACTCACAGATGCCTTTGCGTTGCTCTCACTAGATCCCCTATGTAGCTAAATCTTGCCCACTATTCATTGACAAATTGATGGTATGGAACTTACTCTGAGGCATATCGTCTTTGTGATTTGGACATTTGGAGGTGGATGCTGATGCTTTACAGGAAAGCAAAAACCAATCGGAGTCAGGTGAAACGAAAATATGGTTGATAAAATGTCGTCGTAACGACACTGGTTTAGCCGCCGGAAAACGGTTGTCGGGAAATGTTTGAAGAAAAAAGAAATTAACATTTACAATTTTGTGTTGAGCAATTATGTATATCTTCTCAAAAATTCATTTAAAAATTCATATCATTCCATAAGTAGTGATACTAACCCATCTAATTAACCTTGGGGCATTTTATTCGATATTCGCTTCTCACAACACAGCTGACAACCTACTCGTCTCCTGGCTTAGGTGAGCACTTAACCAGTTCCATTGTTGTGCTGATTCAACAAATGTTTCATGCTGTTGAGTTCACATGAACGCATACAAATTATAAACACGCCAAAGGGTATTCACAGATAGCTTCTTCATCAGTTTTATTTGGGTGGGTAAATAACGAACAATGGGGACCATATCATTGATGAATATTGGTAAGTTCATCAAGGCGCGGTTACCGTAGTGACCACTACCAAATAAAACCCAGATCACTTTTTTGTCACCCTAATTCTTCGTCAGTGATTAATCCCTAAAAGGAATTTTTTGAGCATTACTTTCATGGGAAAATGCAAACGATAAATTAATCGTCGGAAGATACTGGATGGGAATGAATCAGAGCAGTATCATACAAATAACTGCTTAGAGAATTTACAAACCATGTGATTCGTGGGTCACGTTTGAGATTTTTTGTTTACACAACAGTTTTAGGTTTTGCAGAACACGGGAAAGCAAAATTTTGGACTTATTTTATCAGGTTTGAATGATTCGGCAAATTTGTTTTAGACAAGAGTCTGATTTTTTTATAAAATCTAGATGTCTGAGTTTGGCGACTTGATTGTAAAATTTTTACGGCCCTTCGAGACGATACTTCTGAAAGAATAAGGGTTTGTAAATGATTTGATTGAGGTTTCACTAATGGGTCACATTCCTGTTAGGCAAATGCTTCAGACTGATAATGACAGAATGTTAAGAATATGATCAGCAGATGTCATCCTACAGAAATTCTTCGTTGAATTAAAACTGAGCTGTCCAAGGCTCAAGTAGGGCATTCAAATTGGAGTGGGTTGTCGTGGTTGCTTTTTACTTTAAACCTTTGGGAGTCCACATTTTCTGAAGAGACATTACTTCAGCTTACCGCTGTGTGCAGTAAGCACCTCGACAACCATCGCAATTTCGGAGACATCATGACAATTTGAACAAAAGAGCTTGTTTGTGAACGTCTAACGCACGCCAGAAACCAAGTTGGAGTTGACTAGTTACCTATTTCTTCAGTTTTATCTACCAACCTGAACTGCCCTTTGGAAAAAGTCGATGTCATCATTAATTTGGTCTCTCAGAATGATGTTAGAATTATATGCACTAGTAATTGACAAGCTCGACGTGACGGAAATGTCCTCAACCTCGACAAAGTTGATGGCTCGACTTACACTGGCCCGTGAAACTCAAATGCACGATGGCCGACTTTTAATTCAATGGTCCCAAGAATTTTTGCCTGTAAAACCTCACTGGTGGTGTATGTCACATTGTTCATTCAATTAGTAAGATGAGTTGAGAGTGCGTTTCAGATAAGAATATTTTTGGTCGTCGAACGTGCCAAAGACTTTCGACGCTCCACAACTTTTTATCCCTTATGAGCCCCGCTGACCGTACTAGTTACATTGTTTTGCTTTACTATTTCTTATAACGATATTCAATTTAGTACTCATTTAGCAGTAAATTATGATTCTTCCTATCCGGATGTTGAACTTCTCAGCAAGCTGTTGGAAATCCATTTCATTCTCCATTTCACGCCACTGGTTGTCTTAACTGATTGTACACACTGAAATTGTTTGTTTTGCTTGTTTTAAAAAGTTGGTAGATTAACCTGAAAGAACCGTGTGCCTGGATAATTCTCCCCCATTCTTGAAGTGTCTTGATATGCTTTTTAATCTTCAGTGGGTTCATCATCAGACAGTCGCTTTTAAAGACCGCAAGTCTTGGTAACGCAGTATTGGGTCCGTAGCTGAAAATTTTCTACTCTATCCTAAGTTTCTCCTGGACCAAATATATTTCATCCATGTTTCATATGACACAGATTCATATTTTCGTCTTACACGCCGATAGCGCTCCGCGTACCTAGGCAAAGATATTTTCAGTTTGTTCCCATCCTTCCCTACCTGTTATACTCTCTCTTGATATTCTTCGTTGGCTTGAAAATAGGCTTCCAGTGACAAAGCCAAATCACCAAACATTCACTTCTTTGCAGCAGAGATGACCACTATGAGCTGTTGAATCTGTCTTGAAAAGCACTTAGATAGTTTGGTAGATGGTTGCCTAGTCTATCGTCCATCAATGATTACCAGTATCGTGGTGTTTGTTGAGTTCCGTTTCCATTCTTCACATCATCCTACTGATACCCAAAACAGACGGCCAGAAAATGTTTTCTTTAGTAGCTGTGGTTCGTTTATGATTTGGTTACAAACCGGTCATATGCGATCAGAGAAATCATTTGCAATAACGGGACATTTGACTGATTTTATCGTGAGTTCTTATTCGCTTTTATCGTTCTTTTGTCACAACTTTCAGTTTTCCCAAGTGCTTGTCAGTCGGTGTCTGAGTTTTCTCAACTCTGTCACACAAGTTTCATGGGTTTGAACAGGAGAATCACCCTCATCCGGGTGCACAAACGCATCGTCGGACTTTGCTGGTGAGCTTATGATTTTTTTCATTGACTGATGCACAATACGTACCGAATAATAAGATATCACATAGAATGTTGGAGTATGATCACCACGGATGCCTCACAACCATTGGAATAGATGGTCAGCAGGACCATTAAAAGTTGCTACAATTTTAAATATGACAGGAAACTGATGCGCATCTGCTGCACATTAACATGAGGAATAGCGAATAGCCTTTGTAATTTCGAATACACATCTATCCGGTTCACACTCTGATTGCTCTGGAGTAAACGTTCTTATCATTGTTGCCGTTTTGACAGCGTACTTGTATTGAGCAGCAGCACATCGCGGCTGACGAACTGTTGGATGCAACCTTGGGACAAATTTGATTGTTAAAATCTTCGGTTTTCAAACAAGATATTACAAAGAAGGGCTAAATATTTCAGGTCAAAAAGAAATTTGACAAAACTTTTGTGTGAATTAGGTCTCTCGGTGAAGACATCGCTGCTAGTTAACTCGTGAACCGGGGGATTATCGTTTGCTCCGTTGTTTCACAGAAGGTATGTCGGAAGAAACATACTCAAAGAAGCATTCGAGTAGTCCGTGGCATCCAATTGCTTGTATACCAGATCCAATACAAACACAGTAGTAGTAGCAGCCGACCGATGCCGCCACATTAATATTGCATTCTGTGTTTGTTTTGTGCATTGAGAATCAATTACATTGATTTCTGTTGTGCTTTGTGCTATGCTATTAACACGTGATTTCCCGTGGCGAGTATGACGTTTTCTGCAAGTTTCCCTTTTTCCTAAACCCTGTTGAGATTTTTTGTTCCTTTTTGGTATCCTTCCAACCAACCGGATCAATTGTTGCACTAAAAACAAATTGGTTTGTGCACCTAGAAAAGGATTAGTAGAAAACGTTGCCACTAACAGGCTACCTACTGCCTGAAAGACTCGCAATTTATAGTGTTTGTCTCCAGTTTGCAAGGGCAGTCACACTGTGTGATGTAATTCGTATGGCCTGTTAGTAGATGAGATGATAGCTTTCTTGGAAAAGAAAGAAAGAAAACCACGGGTCCGAGTTAGCATTTTGCTCATGTATTTTTATCCTTTTACAACTTCATTTGTAAACCCAAATATCAAAGAAAGAGATGAGAGAAGCAGTATATTTCCTTTACATTGTTACCACCGGTGTAAACGTTTACCATGGCAAGTTTGGATGAGTCGCTGCAATAATGGCTTATACATAGTTTTTCTGACGAAGGCTAGGATGATAGGGAATTATCGACCTATGAACTTGATGAGATATGGACACGACACACGTTGCCGTCAGCCATGTGGAAAATAAACTTTGGCAAACTCGTGTAAATGTTTTGTGAGTAACCTATATATTGACATGCAATCAATTACGTAAACAAAATTCGCGTTGCACTTTCGATCCCGTGGTTAAAGTTTTGTGCAGATACACATCAGCTTATTCGTCATCAGTTTCCGTAGAATTGCTCACTGTTAACTGGAAATGAAAGAAATCCTCACAAGGATATTTTGTCCGGTCGTGCGAAAAGATTTGGGAAATTCAGGAGAACTGCGACACTAATTTTTGCTAATTCGGACTGAATATTGGACGACAAATTATATGAAAGTAGCATGACGGTGGCAGGGTATAGAATGAAAAGCACAATTTGCAAACGTGTGACAGTAATGGTTTCGTAAATCACGATGAACGGAATGAATAGAATTTGACATTTTCGCTTGTTCACTGTTCTCATCCGAACAAATGTAAACCACCAAATCCGGTCGATAAATCATTAAAAAACCCTGTTCATTCAGTCAATTTGATTGATGAATTAGCCTGCATCCATTTCAGGGTTCTCAAAACAGCCTCTGCAAAGGAAACCTATATAATTCATTTAGAGCAGGGTAGGAACATCCAATTTCATAATCTCTGACTGAATAGTTCAGAATAGATAGCCAGAGCAACACATACTGTTGGGGTTTTGTTAGTTTTGTCTAAATATATGGAAACCTGAGGATAGGTCATTTTATATCCCCAAAAATGTGACAGATTGCTTGAGAAAACCGTGGAATTTTAAGGCAAATCGACAAAATAAAATTTGCAACAACTAATCATAAATGAATTGCTTGTGCACTTCTTCAAAAGACTACATTCTCAATCAATATGAAGCCATCTCCTTCAGAAAACAAGGATCCGTGACGAAGAAAAAACAATAGTTCTATGCACGAATCAGTGGAAAAAATGTATAATAAACATTCATTAGAGTTTACATAAAATAATGTTGCACTTATTGAACATGGGTCTACGGAATTTGTCGTTTTTATAGAAACAAATCACAGCTGGAAATAAACAGTTTGAGTAGTTTCATCAAACTATGTTACGGGCAATGCTATCGAACGCAAATTTCGGACTCCTCATTTGCACTTGTCCTGTCCTCATCCACGTCCGTGTAAGCCCATGATTGTTCCTCACTGGATCCGAATAGTAGGTAGATAAGCATGGCGCAGAACTGACTTAGAGCGGCCAAAACCAAAGCTACTCTCCATCCATTGGTTAGTTCCAGGCCAAATTTGTGTACAACGATTGACGCAATGAAGGTAGAAAGAATTCCTGGAAGAGAGTAGTTAATACAATGAAAAAATCGATATGCGGTGAATACGTTTGCAGGCATGTCCGTCGACACTGAGACTAAGATTACAAGGTGTTAATGCGCTACAGGGCTTTTCGTCAAGTCAAGTGAAGGAGCGTAGAAAATAACCATTGTATATTATCACCAAACCCTGAACTATAATCTGCTTCCCCACATCTTACCACCAGTGAACTGAAAGATCATAGACTGCAGAGTATGTGCGGTAAGGCCAACCATTGAAAGATTAATACGAAAAAAATTAGCGAAGTAAACAATCGGATTGACAGAGAGCACAGTGGCAAAAATTTTGTCAAAGACACTTACCGGTGAATGTGCTCACACTATTTGCGAATCCCATTACAAGTCCAGAGAAATTAGGAGCCAAATCAATAACATTTACCGCGTATCCGGCTACGGCCAATCCAGAGAATCCTAGAAAATGATCGAAAATAAATGGTCAAAATAATTTAGATAAACGTAAATGCCGTAATAACCAACGAAAGCGTCTTCTGCTTTGTTGTCTTTCTAGTCAATCAAACCGAAAAGATAAAAATAGTAAGGGACACTCGAACAAAACGGATTGGAATAAATGCGGCCGTTACGTTGCTCTTAGATGAACTGTATACAAAACATAATTGAAATTGCCGACGCAATCTATTTGCTGATTAAGTGAAAAACAGGAACAATCAGCAGTGGATATACAGAGTGGGACTGATCTCAATTGTATCTCACTTCCGAACATTGAACTTACCCAGAGAAAGAGAAAGCAAAACAGTGGCATAGATTTCCGAGGGTGCAAATCCTAGGGCGATAAAGAAAATACCCTTGAGACCAAATCCAAGTCCGGCAAAAAGTTTCCGTATTGTGGTCAATGAAAGACTGGTTTTAATGCGTAGAAAATCGGCAAAAATTCCACCTGACGGTTATCGGACGCCAGAGTTGTGTGGTTGGGCAGGGTAAAGGGTGCGAAAAGCAGGTCGTGATGTTAATTTCAGTAATCTAGTCAAATTTGTCAGACATTTATCAATGAAAAAATAGATAACCGCTTTTTAAAAAAAGTTGTTACTGGTTTTATGGTTATTATTTTTCGTTTCGCCAAGTCGGAAAACGGTTTTGATCGTTTTAACAACTTTATATATATTTACCCCCTGTCAGCATGTTCACATGTGTTAATCTACTAGACCCCTAATTCGTTGTATAAAACTGTTGTTTAAACGAACCAGAGAAGAAACACTTTCTTGAGGTTTTATTCTATCAAGAGGTTTAGCTATTACAAGTGCTAACCATTTTCTAATGCCACTAACCAGTCCCATCACTCCGTACCTTTGTCGACAGGCGCAGAGCTGCCCAAAATGGGACCAGTGAAAGCGCATCAATAAACAGGCGGCACATCGCGATGAGTAATCCGTTTCTCAGTCATTCGCTGTTTAGGCACCCATGATCAATGGGTGAAAACTTGTGAAGTGTACGTACACTGATACAACTAACTGTCTTGGACTTGAAGAGTGTGATGAAACGGAACTATCCTTTCAGAATGGGCAAATGTATCAGTCAGCCGTCCAATCACAAGAAGTTGTATCTACTTCACAAACGGAGTGAGAGTTTAAAGGAATGACAGAAACGAAAGCGCGTGTCTCTAATTTCATCCTGATAATAAGAGCACTAACAACGAAAGCAGTCGCGGTTGCTATCGGATTTCCTGGGATAAAAATATCGAGTAAATAATAGTGAGTATACCAATGACAGAAACACTAATAACAGTAACAGTATTGTTAATAACAAGAGTAATAAGTCCGGGTTCTTTAGCAGATGGCAACGGAAGATTAACTGAGTTATTTCAGACCCATAAACTATGTTGGAATAATTTGCCTCCACTTGACGTGCACCGTCAGAGGAATGGACACGTCACTGACGTTGCTTTGATGGGCAATATGTACATGAAATACTGTCAAAACCACCGAGTTTCTAGACTAAGACAGTATCTCTGCTACGCGCCTAACAGCAAAATTTTCTTGTCTTGTAAGTTAAACCACTGCACTTCCAGTATCAGTTTTATCGTAATCCGTGTAGCTCGAATGGAACACAGATTTAGATTTCAGCAGTTCTCAGCTTTCGACGTATTCAGGCGCATACCGGCTAGGCCGTCGAAGAAACGACATTTGTTCTCAAGATTTTCCGGGGTACGAAAATCAGTCACACTTACCAAATGCCATATCGACTAAGCATACAAGCAATTGTGTCAAGTGCCGCAGTCGAAATCTAGCTCGAGGAAACCAGCTGCCCTGATTTCGGGTAGGCTTGGACAGCACTTTATGCAATGGTAATTAATAACAATCAAAATAAATTATCCACCAATTACTGATAAATTTACTTCGCACTGTTTCTAACAGATATGAGTGAATCACGCGAAATTGTTTCAATCCGAAAACGTTGCTTTGAACAAGTTTCTGTAAAGCATTACTTTCTTAACTATTACATTAGAAAGCCAAGCTAGAGCATGCTTGCAAAGTGTCATCAACTTACCAATGGGTACAAACATAGATCTCGAAAGAAAAGGGAATGAGAGAAAAAATATGGTGCGCTCCACATCCACCTTATACAGCTGTTGATAGAACGATTGCATACAGACGGAAGAAATCTGGAAGGTCCAGTCATCTGCGGCATAGGTGAAAAAAATGGCGAATACCGGCCGTGAACGAAATATTGATTGCCACGGAATCGGTATTTGCCTTTTTGCGCAAAGTATACGCCGAGCAATACTGGAGTGCAAATAAGAACGTTCTCGTTTACCCAAACGGCCATCTTTCATCGGTTTCTCGTCGATCAGTCGCCACCAAAAAATGCACCAAATCAGCCCCAGATTGGCGTAGATGTAAAACACAACACCCCAACCCCATTTTTTCTCGATTTCCGCGCACACTGGCAAACCGATCAGCGGACCTAACGAGACACCGATGACAGCTACACACACCAAAGTGGAACGTTCATTTTCCGGACTCCAAAAACGAAGAACACCGAACACGGCGGGAATTAGACACCCTTCAGCCAAACCCTGCAGTAGACGGAGTAGCACAACCATGATAAACTTGGCTTGCACATTATTCCCAATAGTCTCAACAAGGGGTAGAAACAAATTCATTCCACATGTCATAGCAACAGAACAGCCTAAGAGAAACGATGAGTCGTGATTTACAGTTAGGTAGCCGCCAATTGGACTGGTTATGAGGTAGGCAAAAAACACCGCATTCTCGGCGATATCATTTTTAATTGTCGTGGTCCAGGGCATTTGACGATGTTCCGATGGTTTAAAAATGAGCGATGCTGAAGGCTGATTTACTTCCGCTTGTAATCCCGGTATTTCGTGTAGTGTATCAATTTCTTCTCCCGATAAATGACCTAAAATTCCTGTTGG
Organism: Fasciolopsis buskii; assembly: GCA_008360955.1. Taxonomy (NCBI): domain Eukaryota; kingdom Metazoa; phylum Platyhelminthes; class Trematoda; order Plagiorchiida; family Fasciolidae; genus Fasciolopsis; species Fasciolopsis buskii. Next base: position 205,472 of record LUCM01004602.1, on the reverse strand, counting down.
ATCTAGTAATTCGTCCTCTGGTTTTGTTGCTGAAAAACTATGTAAATGTTCCGCGGGTCCGGCAATTCGATTAACTATTGATCCACTCGGATTTGTATTGTTTAAATTAGTGATAATCCCGAGCATTTCCGACCGCATTCCTATAACAATAGTCAAACAAGCACAACATAGGAAAGCAATGAGATAGCGTTTACGCCCAGGGCCACAAAAACAGCTATCCGGGTGGAGCTTTACGTGACTGGATTCCTGTGAACGGTGGTCTGGAAATGCGTCTAAATGATGTCGATTTGACGTCGGTCGACTGACCTCAATCAATTCTAGGTTGTCTGCTGCAAATCGGTCCGAAAAGGTAACTCCAATATTCCCGACCGTTGTGGTCACAGATGAGCTAATTTTTTGTAGTCGAGTAGGCGGGAATTGTGTTCTGTGTGTATTCGGTGTCTTTGTGTGACGTGGTAATCCAGTGAGGGAAGGAGAGTGGGATGGAGTAGATGAATCGTCGCTAAATGATTCAACAAAACTGGATCTTGTCCGAGAGGTATCACAGATACAGTGGTTGACGTTGTGCGCATTGACAGTGGGTGGTTGATGTGGGGAGCTGGATTTAATCATTTGCACCACGTGAGCCCAACCCCGCCGATTAACAGATGTTCATATTTTCTGGTCTATGCGAGTTTGCTCATAAACTGCTCGCCATAGCGCAGGCCATCATCAAGTAGGGCAGTGCGTATACATCCACGCCACATTTGTGCGACATGCGATGAAAACGCACTAGGTTTTAGATGTTAAACCGAAAATTAGTCTAGAGCCGTTCATTAATTGCTCAGCTTTTTCTACCAGGTAGATGAGATCAGTTGAGAGTTATGGCGATTCCTGTAGTTGTTACCCTTAATCCGCGCCGAAGATTGTGTCTGAAGGCACGAGAATGATAGGCACACTGTTTGCGTGTGCATGTATAATTTTGCTGGGGAGTCGTGACTCCGGATAAATGTGAGCCTTTCATCTCACAGCGTCTGTCCTGCATCTCATTGGCCAGGTTAGACTGAAAACAGACAACCGAGTTGGCTGTTGGGCTGTATAAGTTCGCGCGTGCGTACGGGTATAAGCCCATGATATTAGGGCAGATGGGCAAAACAACGTTGAGCAGAGTAGGGCAGACAGGCATTCAGACGGACAGGGTGACTTGCCACATCGCGGTCTACACCACTGAGGTTCATGCGCCTATTTAGCCCACCCGATCAGTCAGCTGAAGGGAAGTAAAGGAAATGTTCATTGAATGAATTCATGTATGTCCGAGTAGGTTTGCGGGCCTGTTCTTGATAGTCCTTGTTGGCTAAAATGTGCCGGATAGAAATGAGGAAGTTGTTTGCGAATTCAGGTTGTGAAAATTTCCCAACACTGGCAAGAGGCAACAACAACTTCCGGAACGAATTTCCGTCTTGTTGTATCTGTGCATTCTTCTCTCCCTCTTCTGCTGCATGGTCAAATGGTAAATAAATCAGCTGTAATGGCTGCATTTTTATATTTCACTCCGAGAATAATTTTCTAACTGGCATGCACCTCATACTCAAATCGTTTGCCAACTGTTCATCCATACATTTACAACTAAAATATTGTACTCTGATGTAGCACAACAAATGATCTTCAAACAACACAAGCAATCAGCGCGGAACTTTTGGCTCCGTGAGTGGAATGGATGAACAAGTTTGCCGAGCAGATTTTCAAGTGCTCCTACCCCAAATGGGACAAGTGCGTGTTCACAAACTACGAAGAATGCTTTTTTCAGCATGATTGATCTGGCAGCGCATATTTGCCCTTCAGAGCTGTGTTGTGGTCCGCCGCAACAATGACAGACGCACACAGATAAGAACCTGCATTCGCAAAGCACAATATGCCTCTATGTACAGAATACACGGGTTGGGTTCAGAGAACCTAAACAGATGAGTCGAAGTCCAATTTGAACGGTGACAAGTGATTGCAGCTCATAGAACCCCTTGTCAGCAACGCAAGTGATTTCACTGTGCCTGCAGATACGAACACTTTCGGTGCCACCGGGTGGTCATAATTTTTGTACCTATCGAAAAGACCTACGTTTTTGTCTCTTTTTTCGGCCGCTTTTTTAATGAAAAGCCATGCTCACAATTTTTAAGGGAGGGGACCGCGGATAACAGAGTGCCGGTAAATGGGGAAGTTGACCAGCTGTAGGCAGGTTCGAACACCGACATTATCCGTTTGAACGCCGTCGGTAAAAATGCTCGCGGGGCGCACAGCAGTCCCTTGCCATCTTTAGTGTCGACGATTCTTCGCAGTCCATTACGTATGAATGAGTTGAACATTTTCGGAGGGGCCAGTGGTCTCCTGATAACAGCGTCCCATCAGGGATATCAAACACCTCAGTGCAAGTCAGAAGGCAACTCTGCCGATTGCATAGCTCACTGGTGGACATCACAATGATATTTATCATACTGACAGCAATGGTCGGTCATGGATTCCGAATTTAAACTTACAACCCAAACAACAAGCCCCTTCAAGGGACTTGAAAATTTGTGTTGGCCTATGCTCAGCTTGTCGGTATTCATGGGATTTTGATTGCTGAGCTGGCGTTTAGGTCGCAAAAGTCTTATCAGCAATCGATCTGATATCGCCAGTGCAACTGCTATAAGGTTGAATTTGGTCGGTTGCATTGACGATGTCAACTCGACTGATAATGAAACGTCAGAACCCCATGAAAACAGTTAGTTTAATGATAACCGACCTCAGGTTTTTGTGGAAACAATGTGGTAAAGCCCTAAGTGGCTAATTTTGCATTCAGTGATGATCGTGCTGTAACTGTATCGCCAATTAACGGTTGACGAGCAACCCCTGGCATGAAGCAATTGAATGAATTTTCAACCAGGCTTCCTGAGTAACAAGAGTATGATAAATGGTTGCACAACGAAAATATGCTTACGCGCAAGTTCCGTGTTTTAAATTGTAGGACAACAATATCTATCCAGAATATTGGCCATTCACGCGAAAGTCCCGTCGCGGTTGTGTGTAACCTTTCTGTGAATTCAAATATCTTACACATGAGATGTGATATTCGTTGAGTCCGCAGAAGCTACGGGCAGGGTAGTTACTGAGTTGTAGCAACCGCTCTAGGATTCGCTGTGGATCACCCTCCTGCAAAAGTAGTTCATCTGCATGATAAAACAAAAACAATAGCAAAACTTATTTGTAAGGAATAAGCTGCTCGCTTTCTTTGAAAATATGAAACTTTTCTTTCTGCCCACGGAAACGTAACAAGTACTGCGCTTGCGGTCATGTGCTCGTAGAAATAATTTTCAAATTAAAGTTGCAAATATTTTCACGTCAAAATGTCGGCTTTTTCACCGGTTTATAAGGAAGCTTCGAAAAACTGCACCGCTCGATCTTCACTCTTACAATTTCTCATCCCTAAACATAGATCAGAGTTTTCAGGAGAAATCGCCACAATTCATTTAATCATGAGGTTGGCATTAGGGTAGAATTAGCAGAACGATCGGCTATTTACCTTTGCTTTATTCTTGAGTCATAATACACGTTTGCTCTATCAAACAAATTTGCCCGGGTGGAAATCTGTAGTCTGAGAACTGATGAGTTCTAGGAAAAGCGATCGTTTCCCTTAGGGTGTGGTTTCACTGTGTACCACGAGCCGTGGGATGCTCAAACTCAATCCATCTCCGGTTTCTCTACTGCCAACGGCGCAGTACTCTTCTCCGATGGGAAAGCATTGTATTGACTGCAGTTTACTGACGTTAATATTCTGCATGAATTGAGCAAAAACGATAATAAAGTAATTCAAATTGCATTACTGCTAACTAGGTTTACCAAATTATTCAGTGCGAATATCTCCATTTCCTTGTCGGTGAAGCAACCTAGCCTAGTGAGAAACGACTGCGTAATGACTATGCTGTGACTCGCGGTATAGAATGACAAATTTCTCGGTCTTTTACCTCTTTATGATTGAATCCTCGGTCAGCAGAGCGCTTCAAAACGAACGGCAACGGGGGATTCCAACTAGTGGACTTCAGGTTAAAACACCGCTACCACTTGACCACCGCAGGCAATTGTGTACAAATGGGGTTTGTGCACACGAAGCTAATTCTGATACCAAAGTTTGTCAGTTCTGCTGATCAAACACGAAATTTTGGATATCTGCTGCTCGCAATCAACACTGAACCTCACCTTGTGATCGCAATCGTCCCAATGACTTGCTTGTCGATGTGTCCTCATCGAATGGTTGCATACTGACTGGGAATGAAGGGCATCGGGCCTCGATACAAAACTCTTCGATTACACATTCGCAATTTGAATAATACGTAGGTAACGTCTGTGAAATATTACGTCGATCCATCAAATAGGGATCATTGATTTCGGTTGAAATAAGCTGTTATGTAGTACTTACTCAGGAGTTTGCTAGAACTACTGAAAAATCTGTCACTAGAGTCTGCCTGCGATTGGCAAACATTTAGTTACTTTTACAAACTAAGAAACGCCTAATCCTCCCAAAACTAAGACTTTCAGTTGTTGTTTGTTTTTGCTAAATTAAAGTATACAATGGAAATTAAAATTGGTTGTAATCGTAGAACAGACCGTTCCACTAGAATATACTCCCAACTCAGGTCATCCAGTAAATCTCACACTCGAAGAGCACCGTACCCAACTGCTACTCTCATTGGAACTCATCACTGGTTTATGTCCATCATCACATTCAGGCTTTCAACCGGGTCCTTGAGACACATGCATGTCACCATTGACTTCTGTTAACTCTAATCGAATGTATCTGTTTGGGGTTAACTGGACGAATATCATGTCCCTCTTTTAAGCTATCGGGCAGTGTTGACTGCTACTGAGGTTGTCATTTGAACAGATTTGATTCGACAATTCGGTTGAGCTCGAAAGGGCCGCTTAGCTCAGTCGCGAAATGCACCCCACCTATGTGAAAGTACCTGATTCAAGGCGTAAGAACGATGATGTCTATTCCCTAATAATGGGCTCTAATGTGGGGCTAAATCTTTGATTGGTGCTTCCAGAGTCCAAGTTTGGCAGTCGCGGTGAAGTCCCAATTGCAACCAGTCAGGCAAAATATCACCAATTTCACACGCTGCCCGGATCTAACTTGAGATATTTGTTCATGGTTAGCGATCATTACCAGGCTTCTAATCCACTCTCGCTTCAAGTGATTGTAAACAACACCATCACTTTTGCTTTTGATTTTACTCAATCATCGATTATATGCCTCCTTCCCCTGCACAACAGTTTAATTCGTAAACATTGCTAGACTCATTTAGTCTACACTGTGCTTTGTTAAACTGGTGCGCTTCTGTCCATTAATGGACCACTATTTGGGTGAAAAGTCCATCATAAAATGATGGTGCTCAAAGCAAGCCCAGCTGCGATGACCCCCACGTCTCCAAGGATTTCCATAATTTCATTACTGCTGTGAACTGAGCTGAAATGGGTCATTCGTATTCCCGAGACTGTGGGTTACATCCAAACCGAAATCGGGTGTATAACAGAATACGCATATCTATCAGTCAACGAGAAAGAATGAATTGCTTCTTGGTAAGCTGCTTTGACATGGAGAATCACGAATTCAAACAATGGCCAATGAATGAACGTAAACCAGTCAAACACCAGTCAATAGATGTAATTGTCTGATAAAGCGCAGTTACTTCATTGTAACACAACTAATACTGGTTCAGTTTCGATAGTACATTTCGCATTCAAATGGATATGAGAATAGCGTATTAGCTTCATTCTGTTCTATTTATTATTCCAAACAGTCCTGTGCACTTCAAGGATGCTTCTCTCATCTTTTCATCTTCGATATCCATTACACCGCACATCACCTGAATAACAAAACGATAAAGAAAGAGTTTAAAAGTTCAGTCTTCCTTTATTCAGTAAGCGTACTTTTGAAGCAGATTAGAATTTTTAATTCGTAGATTAAAACTTACTGAGACATTTTGTTCTAAATCTCTTTTAATATCTATCTAGAACAAGGTAAAAGCAAATTGATCCATTACACAAACAATGATCAGATGAAAAATGGAATGCAGATGGATAAACACTGACCACAAATACACTGTCAATCTCCTGGATTCCATCATATCCGTGGGTGTGAACGGGTGTAGTGATTCCTAGCTGAACTGGTGAGAAACAGCAGTTATTGGGGAAATCGAGAATTTGGGATCCAACAGGACCAGTGACTACAAATCTGGATTGCTGCACTAACCCATCTGTAAAATTCGGAAACAGTTTAGACTGGGGTGATTCACATTTATCTATTTGCATTATGTCTTGGTTTTAGCAAATCTGTGCTCACTCTCTCATTGAGTAGCTTGACAATCTGTATTTGTTATCCCACCTGGTGTTACAAATGCGTTAGCATTGTCAAAAGCAAATCAGAATAGGCAGTTGCATGTAAATTTCAGTGGGCTTTATCAACGCGTTCGGTTAAGTGCTATGCAGGAATGACGGTATTTGTCTCGAAATTTCCATTTAAAAAGCAACCTTCATTATAGACTTAAAATGTTTGGTCGAAAACATGGAATCGGGTTTTTTAGAGACTTTCATGATATGTATTACAGGACAGGATTTCGAGACCAAGCTCGATCTGCTAATTTGATGTTAATATGGACGTAGTAGTAACACGAATCACCGTGTGCCCTCGAAAACCAGTAACCAGAAGTAAGACCTCTGGTACTCGATTTTTATGGGGGTGGGCGATCGATATTTAGAAGAATTACAACAAAACAGATGTACCGGTCAACAGGGTATAGGTACCACAAATTACTCCTTGGATTGATCTGAATTTATTTTTAGAGAGTGCCTTGAACCAGAAGTTAAAAAGAACGAATAATTCATCTGTAAACTTCGCATCTGAAGGTCGACACCACCAACCGTAACTGAACCAATCACCTTCGATATGTCGGCCACATGCTGTATCTTTGAGGTAACCTGGACGTGGCTCTCGAACGCCAATTACGCAACTGGACACCCAGTGTTTAGCTCCGAGATAGATAAACAGCACGGCAATCGGAAAGTCACTGATTCAATTACGGCTAGTGGTGTCCGCTTATGTATGCACAGTGCTTAAGTGGGCTTCCAATTTTGTTCTCCAAATTATCTGTATTTTTTTCTTCCCCATTTATTAAACACTTTTTGACAACGAGCCTATACATTTGAGGCCGATTTCGAGTGCTTTACGCTGGATATACTAAACGCTCCGCTAAAATTCCGTGATATTTATTTTGTAGTTTGTCTTTAATTTCTTGCACTTAACTTTTCATTTGGAACGAACGTTAGCATAACTAGTACTCTTGTCACCAAATGTTTATCGAGTGTGATCCAGAAACCTACACCAGAACAGGAGTGTTTAGTTTAACAAAGTACATAAATCCCAGTGAAAACCCGCAATACTGAATATCGACGTGGAAAAACATTCATTTTGTTTCCAACCAAATTTTACTCTGGCAGACGGCGTGATCATTTTGAACGCGGCCAGATCAGTTTTCGTGTCAACGTTTGTCAAATGGTTAAAAATCACGAAATACTAACCAGAAGGCAGTGGGTTTATATTGCATTGTATTGTATTGTATTGTATATTATATTGTATATACAAAAAATAATGCCACATTTCAGTCAAGGGACGTGAGGGTAAAAAATAAATATAAGAAAAATTTACACACATCACCTTATAAAAAAGTGAACAAAACTCATCGATGAATAATCAGAACACATTACGATAGGCTGCTCTCGAATTCCGCCGAAACACGGCTACGGTTTGTCACAATGTGTGCTAAATATGGGACAGTGGAGTCCCTACATAAATTGATTCATCTTTTGCCGCTATATTTTCTTAACCTTATTAAGTGAACAGGAATCATTCTACAAGTTTATCAGCCGTTGAATAAATCTAAATTTTGCACACAAGGAGTCAAGTAAAACTGACGCGTCGATAAACGTCTCGATGAATATCCTGTGTCTAGGGATTTCTAACAAAATCCAGCAGGATTAAACACACGTAATCCCCTCTGGATTTAATGCAATCCAATTGCTTCCATGTGACCTTTGCCTAGGAAATTGACTAGACATTGGAATTTCTTTATCCAACTGCGGATTGAAAATGTGTTTGCCTCGCCGGTTAACCACTTACGAGGATGCCACCAAATAGGTTGATTAAGCAACCGGTGAATGTGGAGGTTTGTAGTTTTCAAAAAATGTTCCTGATTTGACAGGTGAATTAGCTCACCATCAAAGTCTTTGCAATCACCAGAACACCGTAATTTAGTCACTTTACTAGCAAAGTGAGGACAACCAACATATTGCAACAGTCAACGGAAATAAAATTTAAAAATCTATCAGGAATGATGGAAGTCGCTGCAACATTTTCCACAAAGAAATTGATGTCCACAAATTCCACTTTCTTAATTATCCGGAGTAATGTTGTTCGACACAGAAAGTGATGAGTAGCTGCCATTTTCTTTAAAATATCCATGGAACCTTAGCTTTATTTGTTTTCACCCTACACATGATAACTCTAGGCTACTTTACATTGTAAATCATAAATTTGTCAATAGTTACCGATGTGAAAAATTCCAAACCAGTCGAACTTTTTTAACATTGTCGATCGCAAAAGATTGTATAATATTGGTTTAACGTTCAAAAGCCACAGAAAACTATTTGGAAATTGAAATGATGAGTTACACATTTTTAATGCAACTACTTACGCAAAACAATGCGGAGAACAGGTTACTTTTTACTTACATGAAATAGCACATCTTGTGTCTGTTCTTTGTGTGTACTAATGAGGCATGCGTCATTCTATACATTCAAATACATGGTAGAAAAAATCATGGACTTGTAGAGAAAAAAGACTGCAGTGGAACATATCTTGTTGATTCTCCCAAGCCAAAGCTATCCTTACGCCCCAGCAGCCTGTTTCATGCTGTTTTACTGTACGCTTAGTTCACATCAACAATTAAACTGTACGTTACTAAGGCATACAAAAAGGCAGAGGCACGAATGCTATTGTTGGAGGAAAATCAAAAATGCAAACGTTGTACTGCTAAGTACTGAAGATCTCTTGAAATTTTTATGTTATTTAATTATAGAAAGAATTCCCCACAGGTTTTCCGTGGTTTCATCAATTCATTTGTTTTGACGACAATAACTTGAGACGGAATTTTTAGTGAGGATGCTTTTTCTTTCACTTCGGTCATCAAAAGACAATGAGAAATTTCGCTGCGGATAGGAATTTCCAATTTGGGATTCATTGTTTTTCTCAGTGAGGAAAGTTGTGAAATCTGGACCCAATAACCATAGATAACCCCATATCATGTTTTTCATGGGTGTAAAGCTATCAGAAATTCCCAAATCAGTTGTTCCTTTAAGGATCACTGGCATCAGATATCTGTTTCTTCGTTTTCTGCAATGACAGTAGGTATCATAATACTGTAGCACCAGTCCCTTCTGCTGTTCGTTCATCTTAAAATACTGCGGAAGCCCTTTTCACTAAGAGTGCTGTGGTCACCCATGGGCTTTCAGCTAGTGTACGTCAGATGGCTTTGAGGTTCCAGCCCGACAAATTGTAATGTGAACCAATTCACTGCTGCCAGGTATAATCTCCAGGTGCCAGGTTCAGATCATGACTAGATCCGGGGATGATAATTTATCATGCACACCAGTTGAACGGTATTGCTTTGGTTCGGCAAGTTAAATGAGATCTGAGCACCTACCCGTTCCTCTCAGGAAACCTAAAGCTATACGGTCCCCTGATTTAAATCCTTGGATTTCATTGCATTAAAAGCGCACGTTGCTTTAGACTCATTTCAGACAGTATCCTAAACTTGGACCAGAGGGGCTTAGCAAAGAAACAGGTAAGAAGAAATACCGCAATACTAGAAACCGCGTTTCATTATTTTTTGTCAGTGGGAAAACAGTTTGGAAATAAACACCGCTGTAAATCTGGATCTCGTGAGTGCGAGTCTATAAAATGGCCAGCCATTAGGCGGTACAGTCTGAAACGGAGTGGTTCACTGGACTAATCATCCATCTGAAAATACATTCTCAAACAGTCCATTTATATTGGTGATAGAAGCAGCATCAAATCTCCAGGCCTTGTAACACACCTGACCTAGTGAGGGATTTGTTACGACGCCACTCCAAAACGTATAACTTGACTAAAATTACCTTTAATAAAGCAGTTAAACCTGATTCAAACTCCATGTTTGCATCATCACCTTTTAAACAGTGAGCCAAGTAACAACCCTGATGCTTTCGAAGTTCATCCTCAGAAAGGCCGGTTGGCAGTCCATACTTTATTTTGTGCATAAAGCTAGTGTTGTCTTTCCCTATACATACTGTCCTCAAAAAGAATTTGCCAATCGATCGTTGCCATGCCCAAATGTTCAGTTTAATCTGTGTTAAGGTAACTGTTATTTATGCTTTCTTGTATGCGTATAAACTATTTCATTTTTTTGATTTCGTAGCTTCAAGTACCACAACTGAATATTTTCTAATCATGTTGCCATTTTTTTCATTACAATGTCATTTATGGATAGACAAGCAGTGCTAAAGTTTTCGGGATGAAATTTGTCCTTCACTTGTGTCGCCTGACCTAGTCCACAACTTTGTCTTTTTTTGTTTTATCAAACAAACCATGAAACGTAAACTTCCGTGCCCAGCACCGGTTTCTGAACCGTGAACAGTTGCCCGAGAGGTACGAGGACAATGAGTACGCGTGTGTTTGCGTGTATGCATGACTGACATTCCGATTTGCTATTGTTTTTCGATACTATGCAATATTTGTATAAATTTCGGTAGAGCAGACAGTGTACAATTTAGCTGATCTTGTTAAGCTTTCAAGAAAGTGCAGTTTGTTCGTATCACTACCTTGGTACACATAACTGGCTTAGACTTGAATGCAGATCATATTCATGCCTTTTGAAAAGAAGATTATAAACGACCATCACGAACCAGGACCTGTTATATAACGCTCTAATTGATCATATTAGCTAAGTGGACAAGTGATAGCATTTTAAACGCGAGACTTTTGTGTTAGGGTTTGGTTCTCCGGTCGGAGCTAGGGACAAAATGAGACCAGAGAATTACGTAGTTTGTGGATAAGCAGTCTCATAACAATTTCTTTTTAACCAATCTACATAATCTGAGACGAAACAAGGGGGGAAAGGTTGGTCTCCAGAAATAGCCCGATAAATCGATTTGTCAAAATAGCAAATGGCGCTTGGCATATGGCCAAAGCCTTTGACTGGTTTAACTCCGTTGACGACCCCAAACGGAGAATAGCATAGATTGCCTGACATAAGTATCTGCAGTGCACGTTATCGCCGCAAATATATTTAATGCTGGGAAAAGAATAATGATACAGCTTATTTTGAGCTCCCTGACATCATCACTATACTAGTCGTGAGGCTATCGATGAAATGGGGCCGAAGCCACAGGCAATATAAACTGAAAGACAAGCAATTGCAATCGTATTTCGATATCAAATTGAGTTAGCTCTGCATTCCACTGTTTACGATTCAGGTGTACCAACATACAAACTCAAATTTCCGATTTCGACTGAGATCACGGTAAGCACAGAACGCAGTGTCAAATAAGTCAAGTAATCCACAAAACAGATTCGTTACGAAGGTTCAGATTCCATAATGAAAGTAGGCGTGATACAGACAGTATTTGGTCATTTGTGATATGACCAGAGAGAGTGCGAACAAGGAGCGTTTTACGCAATAGTAATTTCCATTCTGGAATTTTGAATTTCATAAAAAATGCCAGCGCACTTTTCTCCTTTCAAGGTCTGAGAATCAAAACCAAATAAGAAGTCATTTGGGTTAAAGATTTCATTTTCAAATCTCCCGTCGTTCGGCAAATGCTCAATTCGTACACTTTAACTAGCTCCAGTAGTTCGCTTCAAATTTTGCAAACCTGTTAAATAAATATAACGAATGAAAAAATAAAAGAACAGAGGACGAATTTAACTTCATCATTATGTGTAGTTCAGTAGCCAGTACAGCAAGCAAGACATCCGATGAATTGAATAACTCAATGCAAGTACATCGGTGCAAGGGGATTTCACCTCCGGCAGATGTTAGTATAAAGTAAGAAAACACTGATGATCTCACTAGATGTTTTTTGTAGTTTTTCATTCGTATTATATTTCTGAGAGCACAGCATCTCGATTCAAAGTCATAAGTGCCCATGTCAAAAGAAACCAAATGACATGGATCACGCACCCTTCCAAGAGACATCAGAACTGATGTGTCAGGTTAAGTCACACTCGATGATGGATAAAAGGTTGCAATTATTTTCGTAATGTTCTTCTAAAAATTCAAAAAGACAAAACATTGCGAGCAACATCGTTTTCAGTTGTTTGTACTCATGTCATTGTAGAACCGCAGAGTAGAACTACAAGGTAGAACCGTAAGTAATTGAAAGGAATAATGACTTAGAGTCACAGTGGTCCATTTCATAGTGAAGGGGTGATTTATGAACAAGTGTAAGTGCATACCTCTACTTACTTCAACTATTTTATTGTACTGCATTTGAATCAGTGCATGCCAGATCCACATTTCATGTAGCGCACAGCGTAATATGCATTTATGGCTATTATCCAAATAGATGTCGTGGAGAAGGAATTTACGAATAACCAAACAAGAAACAGATAGCATTAGTATTGGACAAGGACTGATTCGGAATGAGACAAAGCATAGTACATGGCCCCAAACTCGTGGCTGCTCCGGATTTTGTTTCAGTCGGTGAACAGCATTTTCCCCCAGCTTCATCAAAAGCAAACAGACGAAGCTACACCGAAAACGGTTCCTCAGTCGGCGGTCAAAATCAGCAGCTAGAAAACGAATTTGATATTTTCTAATATTTTTTGTTTTCGGAATTCCCACGATCTCACAAATACCAACTCCAATGGCTGGACCGTGTCTTTGCTGACTCTAATAAAATTTCGGAAGACAATGCGTTAACCTGCGGCTAACTAATGACCTTTAGTGGAAGCATTCTGGATGCTCCGAGTGAGGAAACAAAAATGTGTTGAGTTTCCTTTGGACCTGAAATGCAAATTCGTGCAAAACGTACAACCTAACTCAGCAGTGGTCTAGATCTGATGGCGGAATAGGCAGCGGCTTTACCAATAACTACAGAGTGCTGTTTCCGATATTGAGAAAATAAAACAGTGGCCTCAGCTTCGACTTTGTCCTATTCGGGGGATCTGATTGGACTTGCGAAGAACGGCATTCATAGCCAATTAGACGTATATGTTTCGATATCAAATAAACTGGCCGTTTGACCAATAACCAAAGAAGATTTCGGAGACAGAATTTGAAAACTTCCTGATGCGATTATTTGGCTTGGCAGGGAAGGTGAGGCAGCCAGCAAACGAGTGTTTACTCCAAATATTTCCTAAAAACGGTCCAAGTGACATGCGCGGAAGACGTCACCCAGAGTGGCAATGAAACCTTTGCGATCTAAACGCCAGGATGAGCAGCCAAAATCCCAAGAAAATAAGACCCTATTTTCTCAACAGACTGATGCCGCCAAACATGTTCGAAAGAAAATGTGACCAGAGCGCATGGAGAGTTTAAAGCATTAGCCCGAATAATTGCAGTTGGAAGCGAAAAATAAACGCGTTCATGGCCTGGAAACCTCCAAATCTGATGCAAGTGCGAAGTCTACAAGAACAGTGATTATATTTATACGCCCCGGGAAGAGTTTAAATGATTGGAGCAAAAAAGTATAAAGTGTAAAAACGAGCGATTTTCGGGTTCTTGGCTGCAAATCAGGGTTTAATACATGGTCACTAGTTAACAAGATGATCGATCATAAGGACAACCACCTAACTTGAAATTCTAATTGTCAGTGTGATTTATGTTTCAGCAAGACCAATCAATCACCCGTAATCTCTATGAATGATGGATTTTCGATGTATGTTAGGTGAAACTTTTGATTTAATACTTTGCTCCGAGTCTGATTACTTATGTGTTTGGTAGATACTAAATCTGTTGCATGTTATTAGTCAATGTACGCCTGACCGCCAGCAAATGAGAGGTACATTCTCTTTCCATCGATGCAATTATTGGAAGAACTGCCGATAAAACATGGTTGTACTGATATATCTGTCGATAAGTTGCAAAGTGACGGTCTATAAGGAAAGTAGGAGAGAGAATTTGCAAGTCAATTCTAAATGGAAAAGACAGTTTGTTTAAAAGTTACCTTAGCTATTTAATGAGTGGCCACGATGATTTTCAGTGCAAGACCAACTGTGAGGGACAGGAAATAAATTAGTCTAATTGATATCGGTTGAACAATATCGGATGACTATCACCTTATGAATTATTCATAACAAGAATGTCGAAGAAGTGCTGCAATTTATTGCAAATCTTACGTTTTTGCAACTACAAGTACAGACCGGATGGTTGAAACCGAACGAATTAAATGCGCAATTCGGTCAATTGTAAGTGGGGTATTTTTACACAAGGAGAGATAGTGGGCTTTGGGGTTTATCATTTCCGTTTCCGTTTTTAACGATAAACTGAATCGTATCCGATACTTATATTGTTGTGCATTCTCTTTCTTTGGAACTGCCCTATCACAGGGTAAGATTCGCCAGGGATGAACGAATAACAACTTCCAACATGTTTCCCCATCCGAAACGTTCTACTTCAAAGACTGAACGAAAGTTCCTCTTATCTAACTACATTGGCGATTTACCAATAGGGGACGTAAGACTGTACATCTAGACAGTAATGAAGTTTAGCGCATAGGCATAAGATGCCAGAAATATGTAGCTTGACGGTATGGGTTGACTGCGTGTAGTTTGCATCAGAAAACATGGATCTACTTTATTCGGTCATTCCCGGGTAATTTTCGTTACGAATCTGCACACCTTTTGATGCAACGTGAAATAGACCTATTGCCATGACGATGATCACCTGCCAGGTACCGGGACATTCGCGTGCTCATGTAGTCATTGAAGACTAAATGCCATACGAGTATCGGCATTTGTGATGCATCTCCAAATCAAAACATGGGCTTGTGTGTTCCATTAAGGTTTTCTGGACTACCTTGCTCATTTGGCATTAACCTTAAACGTTCGATTACTAATCCTTACAGAACTCTAACTAGTTATCCGCCTAAGCGAAGGCATTGGATTTTTTGCGTGAGTGCCTGGTCTGTCCGAGCTCACCGTTGAGGTAAACGTCAACGTGAAAACCAAGATCTTTCCAAATAAGATGTTTCCTGTTTCGCTGTGACGATGTTGCCGCAAATTTAGGCTGCTTCCGGAGAATTCACCGACCCTCAAAAGACCTCTGCTGGACGTTCCTTTCATATCCTGATATTAGCTGCAGCAAATGATCAGAAAAAAGAATAAAACAATGTATTAAACATAGAAGATAAGAAAAGGTATCCATCGATTCCACTTCTGACAATTTATCATCAATGTTAAGCGTTTAAACAAAATCTGTTAAGCAAAAAGTTAATCTCTACGAAAAAGCTTCCCCAATTTTTTTGGTTGAAAATCACGTTCAAAAGACTTTTATCTTACAGGCTTCAGCAGCAGTATTTTGGAGACTATAGCATGCGGATCAAATGACAAGTAGTGTACCGAAAAATCGATACACCATGTATTGGTTTTCATTGTGAATGATATAATGTTGCTAACACCGTTGTTGCAGATGTAATGCGCCAACGTTTCGACTACTGTGGGTAGTCTCTCTCAAGGCAAATTTTACAGTCAAATGACCGAGGGAACGTTCACATGTCAACTGATGTTCAGTTGCTCGTGTGTTTGTGAATGTGCGCACTTTGAAATGTGTGTCGGGTGAGAGATTAGTTGCCCTTCACGTCATGCGTCGCCATGGTGATGGGGTCAACTACCGGCCCTAGCAAAACTTGAGCGCGGCTCAGCCATCGCTCTGCACGCCATAGCAGCAAGACATAACAGATTATGGAAACACAAAAGTACTCCAAAGTGGACTCAGAACCTGCACTGAACGTAAATTTGCCGAGGCTCTGGCGACAAGCGCTCACCCCACATGCATCAATCGGAACGACGGAGCAGAGAATTCCGAGATATGGACAGCCCCAACATCTTTGAGAAACAAACATTCCAAAGGTCACCATGCTAGTTGACCCCACCACCAC
>LUCM01004602.1:128724-180465 GCA_008360955.1 Fasciolopsis buskii | reverse complement strand
TAATTGCGGGATTCCCAGAAAGTCAGATTCTTTTCGTCCATAATATCAAAGGAAGTAAAAAAAATCGAATGTACCATTATTCAACGCGTCAATCCTGACGGCAGCGGTCGATCAATCAGACAGCAAATTTGGAAGGAATTTTCGGCTTTGTATGGAAAGAAAAGGAAACCAATAGGCCGCGTTGCAGATGCAGAAAGTTTCAACCGAATGTTTATCTATCTACGTAATGGCACTGCAGTCTTATAGTTCTCCAATGAAGAGGTCGATGTACCACCGTTTTTCTAAGGAGAGATTATTCAAACTCCTTCGCTCGACCAAAATGACCACAGGTACTGTTCCTGATGTTACGTCTTCACTTCTCCTAAAATACTGTGCGGCTTCACTCACCGATGCATTTAATTCGCTCCCTAATAAAGCCCTGTGCAGACATTCCATTCCCGTGGGTTGCAGACTAATCACTATCATTCCAAAACTTCAGAACTATTAATTCAAGTATTCCAGCCAAACCTTTTAGTCCCAATTCCCTTACATCATGCGGTCTAACTTTTGCTGCTAGTGTGCCCGATGGCCCCTTTCAGTTTGCCCACAAACCAAATCGATCCAGTTTGGATACGGTAGCTTCACTGGTTCATTAAATGACAAAATCCTTGGATGCACCCTCCAAGTCATTTGGATGCGTTTTTTTACATTTTTCCTCTGCATTCTACCTTGTCTCACGGGTTTATACTTCCTCGTAAACTAGAACAGTTCGGCTGTCCCGTGAACTTCTTGGCATGGCTAACAGACTATTTGCCAACAGAAATCAGTGCACAAGACATGGAAAAAATAAATCTACCCTGTTGTTGAATATTTCCGGAATCCTTCAAGGAACTTGTTGTTTGTCACTATTTGTTTTCAACCTACATCAGTGACCCACGGGCTAGCTCACTCGGCAATTATTGAAACTGAAGACTTCCTCAAATTTTCCAACAATCTGCCTATCAGTCACGATTTTTCTCTTTGCTTTGACTTGAATCTTCATTTGTCGAAGTGTATGGAATGTTTGTCTATCTTTTCTCGGTCTGCTTACCCGGCTGACCCTAATTTCATTGTCGTAGATCCACTCATTAAGGCACATTCCACCAATTACGTAGCAGTTACTGTGGATACAAACCTGAGACGGTCCTCTCACATTTTCAGTCGTGTAAAAGCCTTAGAAGACTACCGTTTTACATAAAAAGACTGCGGTATTTCCAATTTAAGCCAAACACTATCTTCCTGTTTGTTTATCAGGGCGTTTATTTGCTCTCTCTGCTGGACAACTAAATAGAGACGTCAGAACCTATCGCCTTGGTCTGCCAATTATTGTTGGCATATCTTAAATACCAATGAAAGAGTTCTACATCGAACATTTCACCTTTTATCCTTTACTCTCTTTGTATTAATAAGTACTCAATGTACATTTCTGTTCTCGTCCGAAAACTCTGCACATAAAATACATTGGGATCCGCCCCATACCTTAAACAACGACGTTTCTGAGGGCGGTTCTCATTTCTGCCTTTCGCGCCCTATCGATCTACGGGAGCTCGCTTGGTCTCTACTTGGCCCGAATCCTCGCCAATCAAGAACAGATCACTTTTGATTTTCCACATCATCTCTCGTGAATTTAAATGTTCTGTTTTTTGCCACTTTTTCCCAGCTCTTTATTCTGAAGAATTGCCTAATGCATCCTTTTTGACCGAAATATGATGCCCATGTAATCAGAAGCCAAAACAATCTAATACAATACAAACCTAAACTGACATTATCAGTACCAAATGACATAAGGAGTGTGTCGAAAAATCGATGCACCATGTACTGTTTTTAATTTTGAATGATATAATGTAAATAACACAGCGCATTACATCTACCGACAAAGCTGTGTCATTAACATTATATCATTCACAAGTAAATTGGCATTTTTTATGACGGTTCAGGTTTCCCTTCCCTTGTTCTTGCTGATCTGCATTCTTCTTTGGCTCCATGAGGTTGCAGCAATAAGAAACCAATTTTTTATTGAGCTTTAAGTCATAATCGGTCTTATCATGCAAAGGCGTTAGTTTCATCAGTTCCAGCGATTTCATGGATTGACACTTGATCTAAAGTTACCTGGTGGCGGTTGTGTTACGCGGTGTTTATTTTCACCATTAGACAATTTCGAAGCGCAGAGTTTCACTCTTTGGTGTTCCACCCAGTTAAATATGTATTCTCTTATATCTGCGTAGATGAATTGACGCAACTGCTTTCGTTTATGTCCAGAATACCTGTACATCAGAATACTGAGGATTTGCTCTCAACCACTCAAACACCACGCTGTCGTATGCATATTTCAAACCGAAGACCGATCTCGTCAGTAGTATATTAAAACATTTATTTTAAGGCATCTTCTGGTCTCGCTTCAGGAACTGCTCATAATCTTCTGTGGTACCGCTGAGAAATGCTGTGAGCAGCTACATTTTTCTAGCTGAACTTCGAAATAAATTTAACCTACAACTCCAGTGTTTGGTCATAGTCTAAAAAAATACGCGATTCTCGCAGAATATTACTAGCGGTATTTATTGACAATTTGCGGAACGTGTGCTTATGCTTGTGAACGTTTCTCGATTGGTGGCCGTGGCTTCCAGTGGAACGTTTTTCTGCTATAAGCTTAGTCTGGACAACGAATCGAGGTTTGATGGACATCCTAAATTTAAGCAACATTTTCATGTGTTCCTCCTGTGAGCGCTCCAGATCAATGCATTCCAATAAATGTTTTGTTTTTTCTTTCACTCTTGCAAGATTTTGTTCGGGTCTGTCTTTGATGGACTCCGAAACAATTGTTGTCGATCAAACTCTTACCATATCGTTGCGAAATACCCAGGCACCGGTTCAGCTCATTCATAAACTACCTACAAAATAGGTCTTGTTGAAAGATTTTCAAAAAAGGTTCTCATTGGGTTTCGGACAGTTTGTTCAAAAAGAGAACGAGAAATTCGCTTCTTCGTTTGCTTCGTCTATGAACAACTTTACGCACTGATCCGGACTTACGGTCATTCCACCCTTTCGCGGTATCAAAGCTCCAATGAGGAGAGTCCGTTAACTCGTGGGCTGGAGAACAGTTAAAAGACAAAGCATTAATATTTCACATTTTCTTTACTGACATTTGTATCAATCCCAGTAAAAGTTTGTTCTTTGGTTATGCGGAAGTTGAATATCCACCCTCGAAGCGGCGTTGAATGCGATAACTTAAACTGGCAACCATTTTAGGGCACGTTCCAATCCGTATAAGCTTAGCTGGGACACTAGTTACAATGTTTTCTGTTTTACGTAGGTGGAAACACCCTGATAAAACCCGGCGGCTTGTTCAACTAACTAGCAAGTAATTATGCATGTCTGGCAGAGGATTATGGTAGTTCTGTGTGTAACGACAGAAATAAAGAGTTCCAGTGTTAACACCGAAAGCAACGTCAAGTTGAATGCGTTGAACGCAGAGTGGCTAGGAGGTGAAAGATATTGGTTCCCCTTTATGCATGTCATTGAGTTTATACTATTCTGGGAAAATCCACGCTTCCTTAGTGATCCATATTCGGTTCCACGAACCGGATAAGGAGAAACAACTATTTTCTTACTAAGCACAAACGCTACCACAAAACCGCCTTGGATAGAACTCTCAAGCAAAATTACCCAAGTAAAAAGTCAGTTTTGCAAGAGCCACTATTGCAACGACGCAGTAACTCACCTGAATTTACTCACTATATCTGACCCATCTGTCACTTTCCAGCAGAAGCAAATAGTGACTTTTGGATGCTTGAAGCCCGAGTGAATTTTCCATTCTCAGTAACACCTGGCAATTCTTGCCACTTTATAACAATTAAAGATGGTTCTTTGTTAAGTCTCCACGCTAAAATTCTTTTCTCAAAATTGAAGAAAACAAGACATCTGAAAACCTAGTTCTTTACTTCTAGTCTAGACTGACTAATTACTGATTGCAGGGCACAATTTAAAACTACTTCAGTTTAGCACCCGGGTGTTTTGTTGACCAGATTTTAAAGATGTACTGCAAAATGCTAGCAATAATATTTCTCATTGATGAGGCTACGAAATCCCTACTTTCATTGCACAAAACTAAAGTTCTTAGTCAACGACTTAATATCTAATTGTGAAGGAATATCCCAAACTCTCATTGGTTTTCGTCAGTTTTGCGTCAGTTCCGAGTTTTCGCAATCGAGCTCAGCTCAGAGCCATTGATGCATTCCAAAAATATGCTTACCCTCAAGTGTCCATCCCTTCACTTATGCTTTAAATCTGGAACAAGAAAGTGCAAAGATGCTGTTCAAAAACATTACTCTTGAGGTTTGACCAATGTGACGTAATAAAACCGATTACAAGCTCATCACCAGTGCAGAAAAATTGCAGATACTGAAAAAAGCAGTTTCAGACAGACTGTGACAGCAATAACCTTTATTTTGTTGAAGATGATCTGCTTTTTAAAGACAGTTTCACAATTTGAATGCCGTGCTGATATCCATCGTCTTCGTAAATAAATGAATAGGCCGGCGGTGGCCAGGCGAATAGGGCCGTGGCGCTTGGACGTGAAGGTCGCGGGTTAGAATCCTTCCGCCGCCAGTCAACTTCCTGCTAGGCAGCCCTCTGTTGGCCGCCGTATCCTTCCTGAAAAAGTATGTAAGTTGTTGTTTCATTAATAAAAAGAATTAAATACATGAAAAGATAAAACCGCGGAGCAAACCTGTCGCAAAATAATGCCGATTGAACAATCGATTAATTTTTTGTCGTTTGTTAGCAGTTAAATTATTAATGCCTTTTGTTTGAAAACATCAAAGCTAATGCAATACAAGATTAAAGGAACAGAAGACATCCTTAAAAGCATTAAATAAACCCATTGCAAATCGAAAAGGATAAAAATTGATTGAAACCTTGCAGTGTAAGTACACAACAGAAGCTGCGCATAAGTGTAAATTTCACAAGTATGGCGTAAATACAAAATTAAAAATAATCTTGGCGCTTTCAAGTTTATTTTTAGACTACAAGACGTAAAAATAATGTCTGCAATCGGAAGAAAATCACTGGGCCAAATGTTGTTTTTTTGTCGGTCAGCAGTCAGCATACCCTGACCGAACAATGAACAATCCGAGGATAACAAGAGAAGAACGAAATTGTGGGACTTCATTTTCACAGCTTGACTGTCTTTATTGATAAAAGAGACTTGAGAGATCAAAAGAGGCCAAGAAGACAGCCCGCAAATCGGCAGAAAAAATAACATCAGAAGTACCTCAGTCCGTAAGTGGGGCGAGTTCAGATAATCAGGATGATAACCCTAAGCGCATATTCTGGTTCACGCGGGACTCGTCGGAAAGCACGTTAACAGATGCGCATAGTTTCTGTTTTATAAACACAGAATGAGAAACTAGCTTGTCACTGGAGGTCGACTCAAACCCGTTTCTAGGAAGAGACACCCGGTAACAACCGTTTACTTCAGTGTTTGTGCTTGTTTCTCACGACCAGTATATTTCGAGTCAAGCAAAGTGTTCACCGATGTTTATTGCAGAGAAATGACGAATAACATATCTAGGGATTTCGAACGGTATTTATTTTACCATAAAGTTTAACTACGATTATTACTTCATCATCATTTGCATTTAAAGAATTTTTGGCTTTGTTACTACTGGTATTATTCTCTAGCCAATTCAACAAGTGATCAGAAATTATGGTTTATCTATTTATTCTGCAAAATCAGTTTTCCCGACTACTGTAATTTTTCAGTTTATCAAACTATTTGATATATGAACTGCTTATTTTTTCAGTGATTCTTACTTTGAGACTTCAAAAGCAGCTTTAGATATCATTTTTCCAATATTCACGTATTTTGTTTTGAAGTTCTGGTAAAACTTGGAAGGGAGTTGCACAAAGGTGCACATGAAGAATTGGTCAGTTGAATTGTTTTCATTCCAGATAAAACATTTCGTCTGTTGTTGAAGAAGCCGTTGCCTCTAAACCAGACAAGAGTACTGATTATCGCCTATCGCAATCCGATCACTGGTTAAGAGACGCTCGTTGGATTCAAACTCATTTGGTAACCTCTTTGTTTGTTGAATGGCTACTGGCAACAGCTGCCTCTCGTCGTTGACTCAGATCTTCTGTCAGCTAGAAACAACTATTTTTAACTCTAGCCGTTGGCTTCGTAGACCACACTTTGATGTCTGTTAGCACCGTACCCAATCTCATTTGCTGAACTGCGCGGCTCCTTTTTACAATGCTGATTTCATTTAAGACACGATAAACCGGAAAACCTTGACCTGCGTTATTTTTGATACTCCCATATGGCTAATAAATAGCGCACATGAAATTCGTTACACAGCGGTAAACTGTACACAAAGCTTAGATTAATCCACTACAATGATTTGGCAGTTTTGTATTATCCTTTTTTATGTCACAGCCTCCCCAATATTTCCTCTTACTCTGTCCTACCAAATGCTGGAACTATGACTTGGAAAGTCACAGTACTTTACACATAAAGCCATGTAACCATTCACGAATACCGACTTGAAAACAACTTTAGTGTCAACACGGAATTTTCTAAAACTTACATATAAGTCCAAGCACACGAACAGAAGAACTGTGAACGGCATGGAAAATTTTTCGCGAGTGTTTTTACATAGATAATTGCAAACATATTGTGTAACAGTTTTGATTTGATTTTCGCGTTGGTTTTAGCTGTACTAGTTATACAGACACGTAGCAGCCGCTTTACTTAATCTGGTTCTGAAACACTTACCTTTACCCGCGCCAGTAAGCATGTTTTGGTCCATAACCAGAAAGCATAAGTAGATGAATAATTCTCCAGAACTCCATGCCAAGTCATAACCTGTCCAAAGCGTTACTTTTTTGTGCCATAGAGAGAAGAAACCGGTGGACAGGCACACACAGTATGCGACCAACCCATCAGAGGCTTTGTACTGCTGTTATCTATGGCACAAGGTGGTTGTCTACAATCAACACATGACTTACCTTGCAATTGTGATCTCGGTTTTCGCACTATACTTGAGCAGTTTATGTAAAAAGCGAGGATCGGATTTAATGGACTGTTAGGCCCCATCAACAAGGAGGCTAAGACTCAATGTAAAAGAGAATGCTACAAAGAAAGCTATTTCACACCATTCTTTGTAAAGAAATCGGATATCTTGGCCAAGCAACAAATATCATGCCTACACAGTTTCCAGCCGAGCTCCCGACGTACAATAATCTGGTGAACCTTTTTAATCGATCTTCACAGGACAAGTGTAGGTACAGTCTATTGTCAGCATTGAAGAAGTACCTTGTCCTTGTGCGTGAGACACCCTACAGGGATACCTCAGTCGACAAATTTTAGAGCTTATGTTATGGTCTAACCACTGCCCATCAGCAAGGCTATATTACAAGCATAATACTATATAAACCACTACGTTTCCTGAGGAATATATAGAAGTCCGATCCTACTGGCGCCGGAGGCTGGCCGTAGGTGTGGTTGCACCGCTCTGTTTGGATCGAACCATTTCTATGGTAAACCATTCTTCGACTCGCATCGTCGTAGCCTAGTATCATCAACGTGGACAAAATCACAGGGATGCGTAAGAATGCACTAACCTTTGACCTTTGAAAGGCAAAACGTTCCTCTAAGAAATCTCGCCGGGGGTACTGACATATGGAAATAAAGGCGGTACAACCCTCAAAGTAATCCTCAACAGTTTAAAGAAAAGATAGTAGACGATATATTCTGTGTGAATGGTGCTTCACGGAAAGCAGAAGTTGCGCACAATGAATTTAACAGAGTTCACCAAACAGCACCATTCACAATCAACGCGAAGTGGAATATCACTTGCAGTTCCACGGTGCATCTCTCCAGACGAAGAGTTTACAGAAACGAATTTAGAGTGGCCAGTATACCAACTTCAATGGTTTGGTTAACATCCAACAGAAGCGTAACCTTGTGAAGTGCTTGGCCTTGAAAGAGGGAAATATCTGCTCGGGCGAAACGTTAGATAGTTCCTACCAAAAAACAATTACCCAAGTCACCTCACTGAAAAGAATATAGTCCATAAAATCTCAGAAACTCCATTAGTACATGTCAAAAGGAAGGGCCTGCTCATCAGTCTATCATTTAAGATAGGTAAAGTCAGTGGAATCGATGTCTGTGCAGAGGAATCTCAAACGCGTCCAAAACCGTCACACTGTGTTACTGGTTTTCAGGTGCTCTTCTAATCCAGGTCCAAAGCAAGGGCAATTGTCAATACTTACTTCATCATTGGTTATTTACCCATTCAAATGCCCTTGTGATATATCCTGTGCAGGTCGTATGGCACAACAGCTATTTACCCGGATCAAGGAACATTACCCACGCTGGTTAACCGACGGATAAACTGGATCATCAAACAGCCCCATCATAGCGTACTTAGTTGACACTAGGCGTACGGTTAATCCGGATAAGGCGTTCAGCTTTGTCTATCGTGTTGTTCTCAACAAACGCAACGCCGATAAGCTGCTCTCACCGTCGATTGCTTAAGCTGTGAGCATCAGGAAGTTAACCCTCGATCTCTGTGCCCAGAAGCGTTTGGTCCCGGCACTCCAAATGCCGTGGCTTACATTTGATCAAACCCAGAGTTGTCCATCACCTAGCCACCAGCAGGCTGTGAATTAAGCACTTTGATTGGTATAAATCCTTAATCTTGTTTGGTGCTATTCATGTCCGACTGCAAGATTGACTTTACGTTTTCCTCAGGCAAACTCTATATGAATGAATTACTGAAAAACAGTGGTTTCTTCAGACTCTTGAGGAACCTGTTATGAAGTGCCTTTTTCAGCTACTGCTGTCTAAGTGTCTGCTCCTCAGCTGCATTGTGCAGAGTGCGAGGAATGATGGATTTCAACACCTTTGACAATATCGTGATTAGGCTACGATACCTGTGATTATCGTTGCCCCCGGGACAACAGTTGATTGGCTGCGTTCAGAACCTCTGATCTTGTAGAACTAATATGAGGAGCACCCGTAGAGGAAATTGATTTCCTCGCCTTTGGATAGATATGGGGAAGTGCCGCCAGAGATAGGCGCTTTACGACCCCCTTGAAGCCTAAATTTCCTTACGGACCTTCAGCTTAGAAAACAGACCTGTTAAAGTATATCACATTAGGTGTACTGAAGGTTGACCAACTTGTACTCTAAAATGCTGCCTTTGTCGTACAAGACGTCACAGATGACTGTTGTTTGCTGAACCATTGGCTTTGCATATATTTTGGTTCACGCAATGCTTTCTCGTTGCCAGCTCGAGCGAAGTAAGCAAGACAGCCTCATTGGAATTTTCTTCGTCCACAGCACGTTCAGCCTCAAATGCAGCAGATCTCATCCCTACGTAAGCTTGGGATGAGTTAATATTTCATTACAATCCGTCTACACAGTGTTCAACACCGGCCTGGATGGTCTGCCGTAAGTTAAGAAACCGCAGTGGCTGAGCCGAATTATGAGATATCAGAACCCAACCGGTCAGACCGTCGTTCACGATTCCAACAGAATTAGGGAAATTCTTGGTAACCAACCAAAGCGCATTCCATTACTATTCGGGGCGACTATGGTCCTCCAAAGAGAGCATTTTGGAAAAATGATATGTAAGCAAGGTGGAAGATCTTGTCGCACTCTTAACGACGCTTTAATGCAAATTCTCCGGGGGCCGTCTGAATGACACTGGAAACTTGATTCATACCAACGCACGAACCCAGTTACACGAAGTGCACCAGTAGAATAGCCAATCTTTTAAACGGTGCCGCCTCTGGTGGCCAGCATAAATTTCGTTAATCTGGGTTCATTGTTAACTTGAAGAGCATGGACGACGGTTGATAAATCGGTTACTGAAATCCCTGGAGTTCACACTGTCGATAAAGAATTGGCGCCCAATACACAAGATCGAAAACCGTGCTCTGGTTTTTGAACTACAAGAATGTGTTTCGTTCTAGCATAGCTAACCCACTCTGGCATTCACATCTATTAATAAAATCGCGATTTCACCACCCTTTGCCCGAGGACAAAAGTTCACGAGGTATTTGGAAGGACGTTCCTTTAATTGCATCAGAGCTCTTGTTTTTAGGTGGGTTTGTTGAGGCGACTGCTTGCTTTGCACAAAAATATTCGTCGCACTGCGGAAAGTCATGTGTTCTTTGAGGTTCAGTCAAAAAGTGAATCAGCCGTTTCAATGGAAACCACATGAGTTCTAGAAAAGCCAGAATCGGCGTACCCAGAGTCCCGAGTAAGACCCAGCTAAAAATGTAAAGAAAAAAAGAGGTGAAGATGTCAACCAAATGGCATAGCATGGTCCTTGCACAGGCTTCTCTTAGATAAAACGCAGATCAAAGGCTTGGTTGTTAAGTATACCGGCTAAGTTCATCTGTAGTCTCATCCGCATCAGCATTTGCGTACTATAAGTGGCGACGACAAAAACTGGCATTTTATTTTATTTTACAAGCATGAAGTAATTGATTTCTATTCACTTGCCTTCCTAATACATCAGCTTACGAGCTGACAGTAAAAACCATAGGTGATGTTTATGCATTTTTGGCCCCAAACTGACTAATCAGTTTGACAATTTGGCACTAGTCCACTTTACATAAAACACTTTACTCCGTGGGATCCACTGAGTTTTACTATTTCCAAACAATTAGAATGCAATTTTCAGGGCATTCTCCTTCAACTTGGATGATAGCTTTGCGTCAATCACAAAAGTCAATAGGCTATTCGCACCGAAAATCTGACGGCGTCCAGGCCGTTAAACTGATGTTTCAGGGACCCAGTGGTCATAGGATGGGATAGTTTGGCTATGGCCGTTTGCATATGGGAAGACAAATGTGTTGTCATGGCTTTCCCCCAGAGTATATGACACCTTTTTTCAAAAATAAAGAAGTTTTAGGTTGTTATTATAACCAGCAATCACTTTAACCTACTGAAACCGGACAAGTAAGACAGAGATGATAAATTAAAATGTAACTGGTTAACCGATTATGGTCTGCAAACATATTACGTATTATTTTTGAAATCAACGTTGTCACCAACTCATAGAGTTTAAAGTGGGTTAACTTTTGACTGAGCGAAAAATGGCGTCAATTCGATTAGAAAATCCCGAAGCGTTATCTATTATTCCGAAGTTAAAGCTATAACAGGCGCCTTTTGTACAAAGTAAATTGATATGTTCTCGCCCGAGTTGTGTGTGAGCTAACTCACGGGCCGTCCGCGGCTTTTAGTTCTGTTCTCCAAAATGGTTAGTTAAGACAGAACTTGTTAAACCTTGATATGCCTTTTCGCACTCTCCACTAAACCGGGATTTCGGCTTCCTCTCCTCCGGACACAAAAAGGGGCTCACCTTCACGTGGTTGCTTCAAAAGCTGGCGAATTATGAACATGAAAAAAAAATAAGTCGAGCAGACCACATCTGGAACGTTTTCTCTTTGACTCTTATGTGCCAGCTTGTCGGGGCTTGCTTTTGATCAATTTCAAAGTCAGACGTGATAAAATAGTGCCATTTCTTTCGTATCGTCCTTTGTTAATCGCACGACTGAACTTGGGTGCCTTACTGGGCTCCATAGTTGTAGAATGTAAAATATTGTTAACTGTGAACTTTAAGTTGATTTGGTTAAATTTTTGAGAGCAGTAAGCATTTTGGGAGGGGAAAGGTGATTGTTGGGTTATCATTCGGACATGGAAGACATCGGTATTCCAGCGAGTTTTGTTCCATTGTCTATATCATAGACGTTAGATTTTATAAATATCATTAGAATGGTGTTCGTTTGCTGAGTTCTCACAAAACTCTTAGCTATTTCCGTAAAAAGATCCTACCACATGGGAAACAGATCCGTGGTAAGAGGATTGGTGGACAAACATGAATACTTTAGTTTTCTGCCGGTAGCAGCCAGTAATTTCTCACACGGTCATTACTTAAACCTTGTCGTGTTGCTTTTATTATTTCTCTCCTCCACTTGTTTGCATGTACCCTGTTTTGGCCACTCGTAGGTACATAAATGTGTTTAATATTCAGAATAGGAAAACTGTCCAATTTTTGGATGTGGCCACATAATGCGGATCACAATAGATATATGGTTGAGGTTTCATTCACTCTACCCCAAAAACGGACAGGCTATGAGTCAGTCCAGTTAAGGACCCTATGGCCAAATAACACTTCACGATCCAGCGGACTTGTTTTTCCCATTTCTCGCTTTATCTCGGTAACAAACTGTCAACATAATCAATGGTTGTCCTCAATAAACTTTAGTCCCCTTGTGGGCATTCGGTTTTGGACTGAATATCCAACCAAGATTTTGATCGATTACCAATAGCAACATGGTTTATGTCACCTCTGGGGACAATTTAAGTGATATTGGTAGTCACGCTGGTCCATATAGCATTATGGTCACCTGACACAACAATGCCCGAAGTTACAATAACGTCACGCCTTGGGCAGGGAAACGCGTTGTTTCCGTGGCCTACAAATATGATTTTTGGTTAGGGTCATAATTAAAATTTTCCTTAATATTGAAAAGTAATGTAGCGCAAACCGAATCCTGTATGTCTGCGGACCGAAGTTCGTCGCGAACGATTATCGTTCTTATGACCGATTTGTATGGGAGAAATTAGTCGTGTGGACTCTTTTAATTCGTGTAGATTTGCGGCGTTTTCTCGTTCATAGCAAAATAGAAGGAAATAAATCGCAATCGCATTGCAGTGTGAACGGAAACAACCGGAAGTTAAGAACAGTAGTCGAGCATGCTTTTGGTCCCGCTTATAAGTTGGAAATGCGGTCTTTTAATGCCGCTCGTGTCTGCAACTAGTCCAAAATAGCCATCTTCTGAAGAGTCATGGTCATTTTTATCTTAGTCTTCACATTTATAAAATGAAAAATATCTTCGCAGGAGCATTAGCTTTTAGCGCATATGTTCTGTTTCGCACTGCAACGGGTTTGATACATAAACACTGTACATTAATTTTATTAGAATGATTGCAGGCAGTTAATTGAAGATTATCAAGATAGTCACGCGGTTGACAATCCATCCTTGTACAAAATCTGGTTAATAATGCCACATCGGAAAGGGAAATTGGAATGAACCTGAAGAAATAAAGTCATGATGCATCATGAATAGCCCCTCCTAGTTAGCATGGATTTTCTTACCGTATTTCTCGTTCAATCAACAATCGGGTTGGCTCATCAAATTCGCGTTCTTAAAGTTTATACAGAGTAAAAAAAGACGAATCGATATCACTTTACGGGGATCATTTCTCCGGTGAATGTAAGCAAATCCGCAAAACCGGTGATTTGGTTGCTTTAGTCCGAAGCAAACTGTGGATTTGGTCATTAGCGTTCATCGTATATCCACTGCGCAAATCCGGCCAATAAATCGATGCATCCAACATGTTATTCGTTTGGCTTAACCCACCGTATTTATGGAATCATATATTACTGAATTCAGATGTTTCTAACTAATAATTTGTCTAATCACTTTCATGCAACTCTCTTTTATTTCATGAACTGTCACGGAGCTCTTCAATTTCTAATATTTCCGTTTGCTTCTGTACCGACAAGCAAGGCCACAGCAGTCTTGCTACTCATCATTAAAAAATTATTTTCCCATCCGAACCTTGTCTGAAACCTCTAGCGTAAATCCGATAACGAGGAGATACTTTGATGGTCATTGGGTTACAGATTCTCTTGCTATGTGAATTTATCGTGGAAACCCAGTAACTGTTTTTGAGACAGAATTATTTTGCATTATGTTTTCAGAAGAGCCTATTAACTGTTAATTTACAAAGCAAATTAAATTTGTCATTCCCAGTAAATTTTTGTAGGGCTTCCCCGTGAAAAACCTGGTCTCGCATGTAGCGAACTGTAAGAGCGTAGGCTGGCAAACACTAGGCGTTTGTGAGAAAATTTTCCTCCCTCTGGTCCTGGTTCAGACCCTAACACTACAGACATGAGAGACTAACAGATAAAAAAGGCGCGAATGGATTGTGCAAAAACACGGAGGCCTGAAATAACGGCCACAAGTGAAGCACACATTTCAGTGGTCTGTTTGACTGACACCACAATGAACGACTCTTCCTGCATTCATCCTTGCACATTTGTATTTCCGTCAATTGTCGGAGTTGGGGAGTGAATATTGACCCTAGCAACACGAACACGTGGCTCGTTTACCGTTCTGTGGTGTTCACGTTACATTTGGTGTCATAATCAGGAAGACAACAAATCTTGATTATCCTCATGGTGAAAAAGTTTCGTCTTGGAATGCCAGTGGACCCTAAGCACAAAAAGCGGAAATTGTATATTCCCTCCGCCCACAAAGTTCTCTGATTTTGTTGTGCACGAGTAAGAAATGCGGTTCCTCATCAAGGGCCTAATAGCGCATTCCACCGATTAACTATCCAGGTAAGCTCACTCGTGCAACCACGTATCTTTGCTTCTTTGAATAACCGCGCTAGTACCTCAAGCCTCATCCTGCTGACCTAGCGTGTAGTATACGGAACTGTGTTTTTGGTCGATACTGGAACCATCAGCTTAGTTGTCAGATTTCATTTCGTGACAGAATGTCTGTCCTCTTTTCCGGGCCTGACTCTGGCCATGGTCAGATGCGCATGAATATCAGCGGGAGGATTTAATTCAACCTGAAACTAGACGGACATGTCTGATCTTATTAATTTGTATGGCTTCTGTCACAAGATATGCCAATATGGGCACCGATTTTCTGTCGAATCACGGCAAAATCAACTAAGTTCTACCGAGGAATGTTAACTTGATGTTTCAAGACAGTCGGCCAAAGCTAGTTTAAATAACTCCGCAGAATGGGATGTGAAGTGGTTTGCCGTAGTGAGGGCACGTGCATCTCGAAAACTGTCCTTGGTACCACTATCTTATGAGTATTGTGTCCTGCCTTGTGTCACTCAAGACGAAAACTACTGCAAATATCAGTCAATATTGAATCTCAGCGGCACATTGGTCAGGCCTGTTGTCTGGTAGTAAAACAACATCAGCCACAGGTGAGGCGAATTATTTACGAAGTGCTGGAGAGCAGAATCATTCTACTATCTCCGTTTTCCACCCTTACTAGTAAAAAATCACAATATTTCGTTATATCAATCATGGCAGACTGACCTGTATTGGAGAAAATTAAGTATTGCTGTTCTGTATTGATGCCACTAAGGGTTCTGATGCTTATAACAAAGTCCTAAGTTATCTATAACCTATTCATATTCGGACTGTTGACAGACTTGCTCTCCAGCAGGGTCGTTATAAGACCGCATTTGTTGTACCTTCAGGACTATATGGATTCGAACTTACGCAGCTAGTGTTTAGAAAGGCAGCACTTTGGCTTTTAGCGCAGTGGCTTTTAGGTAGATGGATACCATGACCGTATTGGGTCTATCTGTACTGAATCGTTTTATAATGTGCAATAATCCCCCGATAAAATCAAGATTTAAAAAGAATACTCATGATTGCAAACAGATGGGACTGCGTTAAAAAAGCTAAAACCGGAATCCTCCGCTGCATCGTACCCTCTTTGATCACCAGTCTGTAGCGTTCAAATAGAGTGTAGCAGCATATTTATAGAGGTTCGGCGGTTCATGTCTAAACGTACCTTAAAGAAGCCAAGATTCATGAAGTTGGCTACGCGCTGTCACAAGTTCCCGAGGAACTTACCCAGACTGTCCCAGCCCTTTAGGCTACTTTGTAATTATACTGCAGCTGAGACACTCATGTAAGACACTGGAGCCAGCAGCGTACCTATCAAGAGCAGACGTGTGGTAAGAAGTTCTAGTGGATAAGGAGGCGCGATTGTGTATGGAAGCCGAATGCTAGACAAGTCAGAATTTAAGTGTTATATGAAATTCGACAGCAAATGTTGGACACTGTGCAGCTCTAGTTCCAACCCATACCTGTTGTGGCGTTTGTTTATCACTTGGACAAAGCATAGATCCCTTCGATTGTTTCATAATACCAAGGGTCCCTTTAGGAATGCTGTTCAATGGCAAGAGCAGTTGTTGGAATGCTGTTTTACGCAGCCTTATAGTCGTGACACTGATTCACTATTCCGACAGCCAGTCCACGAAGATACTTGGATTTGAGCCTATCCATGATCTGCTTATAACCAAATGAATTTGATGAGGATGCACAAATTTAACTAGTTTTGGTATATAGACTTCTCCATTATTACATCAAAATAACTTTTCGGAAACGATTCGCCAAAAAATATGAACTAAAGCTCATCAGTTAAAACCCAAGAAGAACGTCTGAGTTGGGACAATAGCTCAGCTAAATTAAATCAGTATGATTGGTACACCATAACGTCATCTGGAATGGCCCTCATTGTTCTATTGGGCATAAGCGCAATGTGCTAGATTGTCTGTATCCGCCATTATGTTCAGCCACAACAGCAGTGAGCATCTGCTCCACTGATGAGTTCGCCATTTGAACCGATTTGTTTATTTTATTAATGAAATCCGAAAACATGTCAAATTAGCATTTTGTGGGAATCATGAAACGTTTGAGTTGATCCGAAAAAATGTGAAACACGCAAGGTCACAAGAGATCCACTGCGGTATAGGGCCTCAAAGAAATGCCTTAAAGACATTGCTTCCTTAAAAGCATTTAAAAACGGTAAACCTTACAAAACTTTTGGTTCAACTATAAATTTTCGTTCGTTATTTGAATTTTCGGGTTTGGTTAGGGCAAATTAGTCAATTAATTTTAATTGCCAAAAATTTACAGAATCAAAAGTCCAACTGTTAATAAGATGAAGAAAAGAAACGACAATCACTTTTTGCAAAGTCAATGATCTAATTCTGCCTGGATGCAAGACAGTACCAACAACCAGTGAGCAAAAGATGCGGTGAATTTTCTGTCCGCAGCTTTTATAAACTGAAGTGCACTCCGTCAGGTCACACTGCACACCTGAGACCCTTGGTTCCAATCGTT
Source organism: Fasciolopsis buskii (assembly GCA_008360955.1). NCBI lineage: Eukaryota > Metazoa > Platyhelminthes > Trematoda > Plagiorchiida > Fasciolidae > Fasciolopsis > Fasciolopsis buskii. The sequence continues at coordinate 163,477 of LUCM01004602.1, read as the reverse complement.
TCGAGGAAGTATTTTCCGTTAGTATACTCACGGAAATGCTCATCAATGAAACTAATTTCCACCAACATATTCTTGGCTGCGTTTCTGCACATTAAATTACACGATGCCTTTCTCGGCCGACTGTTTCGCACATTTTTTTTCGATGCCGGAACTCCGGTAGTTGATTATACGTAAATGTTTCAGCCTAAAGCCATTCTCTGTGAGCTTCGAAACGGAAACGGCCAACGCTCTTTCCCTAAAGTTTAAAGGTAAAGGACGGTAAAAAATGTAAATCTCAGTGCCAAAAAGCAACACAAATGGTAGATGTTTGGTAAGCATCTGGGTGAGAGAGAAAATCAGTTAAATTGTAAGTAGTTGGAAAAGCTAAAACAACAAATTTTCCAAGGTGAAACTATCGCGAGAACAAGAGACAATAGAGACGGAATATTCCGCATCCGGGAAAGGAGATTCGCTGAGAGGAAATGACCGTTTCCTTTACAGGAGCACTGAAATAGATCACAGAGTGGGAAATTAGCAAAATGATTCTGAGGAGGCAAACCTAAAATATACTTGCAAAACAAATGATAGAGCGACCGCCTGAAGATGCGTAGATGAATACATTTTGCAGTTCAGAGGCGGAACTTCGATCAACTAGACGACGTTTGGTTGAGTTTGATCAAAAATGAGAAAGGCCGGATAGGAACATTTGCCCAACATGTAAATCTGGCATCCAAATACCGGACGAGATTTTTTTTGAACCGAATTTGCGCTCTGTTGGTGGGGCAGCAGAAGTTTGAAAAAAGACCAACAAATTGTGAATACGCAAGTGGAGTAAGATAACATAAGGAGCAAAAGGGAGTTGAGCCCGAATTCTGTTTGGAATAATAGTTCTGCCCAGGATGAACAGGAAGGTGAAAAGTAGGGGCATGTATTTGCTCGATATGATTTCGAATAAATATTGAATAAACACCACGATGACAACAGTGTTCAGGCGAGTGGTTGAGCAGGGAATTAAAAGTTCAAGATTGGCCACATCGTAAAAAGTAAAGAAATTGAATTTTCTCGTATGCCTTAATTTGCATGCTAATTGAGCCTCTCAGGAACCACAACAATTCACAGGAAACTGGCCATACAGAACCGTTTAGACTTATGCATTAGCGATATGTGCACTTAGGAGACACGAAATCCGAGATATCAGATCCAAAGAAAAGCCTAATGAAAACGAAGTTCTCGAAATGTCTGAAAAGAACAAATGAGTTTCTTTGTGGTTATTTGGTCCGGATGACAGACAATACTAAATAGGAGTCAATAGGTTGTTTGTGAAGCTACGGCAGCGGAATACATGTCTGTGGTTACTCATCTAACCGTTACATTGGCAGAAACCGAGCTATTAGTTAGTGATAACAGCTCGAAAGCCTCTTGAATCGTGATGAGAGTTAGCTTAAGTGTGGAAATTTATGGCTTTTTACGATGTGAGGTACATTTGTTGACTAAGGTATGTGGAAGGAAAGAAGACTTAAATGGGTTTTAAATCTGCGGCACACGGTTTTAGGAAGATGTATAGCACAACTTTTCAATTCCAGGGCTTAAAGTTATTCAAACTATGTAGAACTAGGTGCATATTTCTAGTGACGCCCTAATAACAGGAAAAGAATATAGCTGGGAACATGACAAAAAGGGAGAGAAGTAAATCTACTGGGAAGGAGAGAAATCCCCGTTTGATGTCTATGGTAAGAGGCCTGGGGCAGAAAATCGCGAGTGCTGTAAATAAAAGAAAAAAATGTGGGAATCAGGGAAAACGGCATTTATGAAACCTCCAATCATCTCACTTTTGGACAGCAAGTTAGGCCAGATTGTCATCTCTGGGGCGCACGAAGCGTACTTTAAATCTTCTTGCGTAAACAGAGCATTTTTGTGGGATGGACAAAAAGGCATTCGGGTGCTGGTACAAGTGTCTAGGGCCGCCAATACCAGGCTGAATTTTCCTAACAGTCACTACTTGTGCTGACGTAATCCAGCTAGTCAGTTAAAATTGCCTAACACGAAGAAACCTCCTCCTTCGCGATCCATATCTGATGCCTCCGATGAAACCATGTGTTAATCTTTATTGAGGATGTCAAAAGCACTAGTGTCACTAACTCCAGAGTTAGGTTTTGTTGGAGTTAATGTTTAAATATCAAATAGGACAAATTGAAAGTACTGATTTTTGTTGTGGGAGCAGCAAATAGTGCACAATGTATGACAGAAAGAAGAGCACCCAGTTTTCACTCAAACAAATCCGGTACAGACGTCAAAACACGAAGGTCAAAGAGGGACAGTTTGATAAACATGGACTTAGAGACCAACTCTGATGTAGGTAGTCTGTAACTTTAGGGCAGATGGTTTTCTTGAAAAGAAAGTAATTTCAGTCGAACGAAAAAATTTAAAGACGAAAGTAACCGCCCGGATTCACTACATGCTTCCGGTTCGCGAATAAGAGAGCACGACGCAATGTCTTCCAGAAATCCCTTGAAAATAAGTGAAATTCACTATATCCGGGTAAGCTGCTCCATGTATGGTCATTGGGCGACTAGGTAACCCCAACCCGAACCTAAGATTTGGCATAATTACCATCGGACCCAAATGAACTGAACTTGATAGCAGGAGGGAACATTGTCAGGCAAACAGCGGTCCTCTAATGGTTGTTTCGATGAAAATAAGCCAATCCAAATCAAGCGACTCCACACGGAGGTGGAGGCGTAACTCTAATAAAATTTTCCAAGTCTTTTGATGTTTTCACTTAGTGCACATAAGTTACTAATTCTTGTAACATTTCTGAGTCGTTATTGTGCTAAGCGCAATGTGCATAAGGTGACTGGACGAAAACGAATATCTCCGGTCAAACCAATGAATAGTTTAACTTAATACGATATTGCTGTAACGGACATGGATACATCTGCTTACCCAGGGTCGTTTAACGTACTGTTTTTTATCTGCCGATAAGTTTGTCCGCACAGGTTCACTTGAGTCTGACTGAACAACAGATTTCGCGTGTTTTGATCCGATTTGTCCTTCATGTTTTGTTAACAATTGGTAACCATACCTACTCAAAAATAGTACCGGAAGCGTTTAACTAATGAAGAAGTATTGTGAAATTCATCTTAGGTTTTCGCAGGTCATGGTGCATTAATTTCTGTACTGCTGACTGAGAACACACTAACTCCCGTTTATGACCTTGGGACTTTGTTGGTTGGGAGTCCCTAAACAACATCGAGCAAACAACATGCACAATTGTAACGTCCAAGTGGAATGTCAGTCAACATACGGTCTTGTCAAACAAATGTATTTTTGTTGTTAACAAGCATTTGGAGTATTCACTGATTAAGTTTTGTTTGGAAAAACGGTTTAGTCACTTTATCGACTTTAACTGTTTACTATATTCGAACAAGTGCACTTATAGCAAGGGAAATCAGTTAATCACGTATAATTCCTGTTGACTGACACCCAGCTAACCAGTTTTCGCGGATAAGAGGAAACTGTCCACTTTGACGGCTGCGTACATTGGACGCATTTTCTCTTCCTGTTACGAATATTTTCTTTGCCATTCGCCAAACAGTCAACTCACAACAATACGTGCTACATATTTTAATTTCATCTAGTTATACAAATATTATTGATCAGATGCCTAATATGAAACCCTGCTCTCTTTCCAAAACATTATTATTCATGATTCGTTTCACTAATTCTAACGAAATGTCTTTCCTTTTATAAATTTGTACGCAGCTAATCAAGATAAAGATTTAGGAATTTATACTGCATTAATCTACCTAGCGTGTTTTCTAGTTATTTTTCAAACAATAAGATATTGAGGCTGAAATGTGCTACTTTCGCAGGGGTCAGTTCCAACCGAACAGTTTTCAAGAATTGCAGTTTCATCTAGTGGGATTTGGTAATCTCTTGAAATACTCCGGTATTTTGATCAAGCGATTTACAGCCTTACAAGTCAGCGTCTCATACTTGTAGCAATGTGCTCTTGTAAAACCTCATCAGAAATTCTGCACGTATTTGCCAGAAACTCCGCGTGGTTAGGGTGACTCCGATTTTTTTACGGTTTACTGGTGTTCTCTCACCAGTGTTATCAGTTGGGGCATCAATTTTCATAACCGTCTTTGCGATTCCATGACTGACTCAAATAATACCAATTTTTCGTTCAGTATACGATCACGACTTATGAGACATCAAATCTGATTTTTCCCGCATTTAATAGCTGCATTGGCAACCATAAGTATGGTTTATTAGATGCTGCTCACCGAAGTGGCAAACGATCGATAAAAAAATATAAATCTCAACTTCAGTCACATTTTGTTAATGCCCTGATCAATTCAAGTTTATCATCTTTCTGCCAGTCACAAAAACGGAGCAGTGTTCATTTTGTGTACCGCATTCCTTCCTACGTAAAGCTACTAAGCTAAACGATAAAATGCAGATCGCGCAGTTTTCTGTCATTCATCTCTTCCGATTACTTCACCTCCAATCTGGATCATTCAACAATAAATTGTCGATTACTGGAAACGTTTTCAGACGTACAACACAGTGTTTGTTAGAAAATTTATGGCAATACAATGCTAATTGCTTTACATGATCCGTTAAATCGATCAATGCCAGATGTATTTTAATGAATTCAGGCACATCAGTTTGCTGGAAAAGTACACTAAGTTGGACGCCGTTTGGCAACGTTTTTCACCAGCTTAATTTTGACTGCTAAAATCCGTCCCTCTGGCTAGTGTGAATTCATAATCAAATTGTTACAGCAGTAGTTGGCACTCATTCGTTCTTGTTAAATTTGCACCCATCAATTCTCCTCGAATATGGTTTTATCAAAATTTACTTAGTAGTTGAAAATTCAGACGTTGTTATTACATACATGTATAAGTGTGTTGGTGTGTGATCATTAATATATCTCGATAAAAGTATTTTCGCTGTTCTTTGACCAGGTATTTGAAGACGTCACCTTGTTTGCAATCAGGTTCGTCTGTAAAAGCTTCTCTGCATTTTATTCTATTTAGTATTAAGCTTTCATTATATTCCTCTGGCAACTGTATTTTAATGATCTGTCTATTGTATCTGCGCCGCAATCTCCAATGAATCGCCCCCCCCCGATTTCACTTTTATTCTTGCGCAATCAAGAGGAAGAAGTGGAACGAAAACCGCTATGCTAACCAATGTAACTAATGATCAAAAAATCATGTTTCAGCTTCACCTTCAGCTTGGTTCCTCTTGGATCAGACTTGCTAGCTGTATTTCCCTGGTCCGTGTTATATTCGAGAACCACTTTGAAAATAGTAGCTCAACGGCCTCGCTAGCATAGAAACAACTAGGGTTAAGATGACAGTTGTCTGAAGCACCATCTTCAACTTATTGTGGTTTTCTCATTTCTGACCGTTGTTGCTTAGTCGCTGCTTCATACTCAAGCTTTTGCTTTTACTTACGATCTACAGCAATCCCACACAATATTAAGTAGTACCAGTACTCTTTCTAATTTATTCCAACTTGATCCATTTAATTTACTGTAGCATAATCATTATCCCTATGTGTATGGGAACATACAACTTAGTTTTAACGATAAGTGTTGCTCATCGGATGTACCTGCGCGACACTGACTCGCCCAATCACCCTTGAAAATTTATACCTTGAGATTATTTCTTACAATTTAATCATTAGGAAAAAACATTGAGTAGTGAGCCATGAAAACATTTCTATGGATCTCTGTTATGGTTGATGACTGTACTCGCCACCCACACGCAACCCCAGTGGTCATTCTGTAAAGTCGATACAAAGTTCGCAGTTTAACATTACAAGGATTAGCTTGCAGTCAAGTATCTGGTATCCAGAGCTGAAGAACAGCTGCGACAATGATTTAGCTGATGTGCTGTCGAAACAGACCGCGCAGTGCAGGCTCTGGCCAGACGAATAAGGTCATGGTGTTTTGACGTAAAAGTCGCGGGTTCGAATCCTTTCGCTGTCGGTCAACTTCCCCAATTGGCAGCCCTCTGCTGGCCGCAGCCCCCCTCCTGAAAATTGATGTGCATTGTTGTCTCATCAATAGAGGAAGTAAAAGATGAAGACAATATTACTTAGACTTCCATTCACACTTAGGACCACGTTTCCTGCTCCTGGAGCCTGTTCTTGACTATCAAACGAAAAGATTCCCTGCATAGCCGATTCTATTCTCAAGTGAACCCACTAGCAATAGACATTGCTTTTTTATATGATGCTGCAGTGCGAAGGTCAAAGTTTATGTGCGTCATGGAGGGCGGAACAAAAGCAAATCACACGAAGACATTGATTATTCGAAGAACAGATTTCGTTGAACTGTACATCGATGTCACACCATAAACTAAAACAACTTTCCAAACCCCCATTCTTCATCGTGGATTACTTTTCTCTGATCGCCGGATATTCCGAGTTAGTTTGCTAATAACGACCCCAACCATGAACGATTGTTACTTAGATAAAACATTATAATCAAAATTAAATATGTTGCAGTGCACACTGCTTAAATCCGACAATAATGAAGCAGCAGCATCAATATCCCAATTATCATTCATTGTCACCTGCTGGAGCGCTCCTAACTAAAGTCATCCAGAATTAACCGTTTTTCCCCGGTCCTATGTTGCTGAGTGCGGTTTCTCTGGCAAGCAAATTAAAAATAGTGGTCGGAGCTGTTAAAAAGGTGGGAAATTTTAACACTGAGCATGAGAAGAAAAACGAAGCACAGTCTGTGAGAGCTCGTATTTCACCCCAGCACATTCAGTTCGTATCGTCGATTACTGATAGAACCAAACAAATTTCAACGTTATGTAAACGTGGGAGCAATCGGTGAATAGCTTCTGCTTTGACAGAGCGCATTCATTTCTGGATAGCCTTTATTTTTCAACTACCATACAAAGTGAAAGCATTATTGAATTGACGGCAATCAGTGGCCGACGGCTAATTGAACCAGACAGCGTTTAAAATCAAGATTTCATATTCACCCATAATCGATAAATGTCCGCCATTGAAAAAGGTGGTGCTTGGTCACATATTGGAAAGCTTATAGCGAGTCCTCTCAAATCAGAAGAAACTGCTGATGAGAGCACTGAAACTGATGTCTGTGCCGGTTGTATTTATGCTGCATACTTTATAGTAACTGGCTAATCACATGCCATTCCAACTAGCTACTTTATTCTCGATATACATCGTGGGGCTAATTACTGAATTTAGGCTCAGCACAGGGAATTAATTATGCATGATGTTTCCTAACAACCACTATCTTCCACTCATTTTGTATCAATGCTAAAATGTACACACATAAATAGGTCCCACCAAACCTCATGCAACATGCGTAACACAAAATCTATCCTCTCCAAAAACCAACAACTTATCGGATAAGGTGCCTGAATCTCCATTCCTGATGCTTAGTGAGAAGTGACAAATCTGTTTAACGGTAGAACACGGAAAATGATTTCATTTTACGGGCAAAAATTCCAGAAATTCCGCTGACGGTTTCATTCAGCTACCATCTGTAAATCTCAACTAAGAAGCATTACGTCCATATTAAGAAGACTTAAATGAAGTTTATTCAAAATAGGGTAACTTTGGCATTGGCAAAATTACTCAACTCGTCAATACTGTCAACCTTTAGGCTCGCCGATGTCCTTCAGGAATTTTTTGATCGTGATGTGGCATCAAACAAGAGGTGTTAGAACCTTAACTTTCATATGCATTACGCAAGTAGTTAACTGAATTCTCACTTCAGGATATTATTGGTGTCTTGAATAACACCGAGATTCAGTCTTTGGTATTGTTATAAGTGGACAACATTCGTGCAAGTTAACTCACGTTGGAAGCAAGCTGTTCTAATCACCGCGAAAAATTCATTAAATTTCAGTGAACAACCATAAAATTTCTTACTAGATAACGATGATTTCTAGTTATTCTGCAATTCATTATATCCCCATCACTAGAACGACAAAGTTTTCCCAACCCATTGTGTTTCCTATGTCGACCCATCAGGAAGACTTTCTTCATTTTAATCGTCTAAAAATGAAGAACTTGTATGAATACAAGAATTTATTATAACTTCTCGGAATAGTTTAGTGCTACAAATTAGCCTATTGCAAGTTATCAAAAGGACAAATGTGTCACCGAATTAACTTGCTTAGCAGTTTTAATATTGCGCAAAAGAATTGCTTGCCCTATCTCTTAACGTCGTTATTCAATCCGAAGACACTGAAGCATTTTAAGAATTTTCCTTCCAATCGGAAACTGACTCCACGAAATACTGAGCTAGAAAAGTGAAATTATTTGTTGAGTCTTTCATACTGACATAAGTATAACTACCGTCTCCTTTGCATGTACTAAATTTCCTACATTCGAAACCTACATCAACATATCAGTTATGGTATCGTTTAGTTCAGGCGCTGCATATGATCGAGTGCGAAACATTTAACTCGAGTAAATTATTAATCAGATTTTGACCCTTAAATTACTGTATCCTGATAGGTTACGACTTGTGCCCCCTACTTCATTGCTGTAATAAAACCATAGGAAGTTATTTAGCGTCCAGATCAATAAAAATTCCTCTTAAAAGATGACCTTTTTGGTCCACTGTAAACAAATAGTTTTAAACTCGGTCACTACAGAACATCTTATTCAGTTATGAGGTGTAGCCGTGGACGGAGTACTCGAAAATTTAGTCACTTTGTTAGATAATTGAACGAATTAGCACTTGTGAATAAAAACTACTACAAATCCTTGGACCATTCTAACCACTTTCGTAGCACTTTCTCGTTCCAGTAAGCTTTCATTAGGGCAAGATTACCGTGGTAGTCAAGGTCACTCTTGTCTAACCGGTTATAGCACATTCTCCAAACGAGTTTGTGTAGAGGAACAGGTAAACAAACCATGACATTTACTGATACCTTTATGCACCCGTAGATGCAGGGATTTTTGGAGAAAAGGTTTTGTGACACATTTCAATGGATGCCTGAAGTATGCGTAAGCACAGAATAGATTTATCACAATCGGCCCTATGTAGGTACAACAAAACCATCAATAAGTCATAGAAAGTCATTTTTTATTTAGTTCGCAGTTTAACGACGTTCATCAAATTTGATTTTCAATGATATTAAATCCACCACTACAGTTAAATGTGAAAAGAACTTAAAAGACTCATCAAAATAAGTCAATGAAATATGATCATCACTCTTTCCGTTATATGAACCTAAAATAGGAAAGTTTTGATTTCATTTTCCCAGTTGTGTTCTGACCATGTGCAAAGTTGTACTGTTTCAGAAAGCGGAACGCAACTGCCGAATGTTGCCAATCGCCTCGTTGAAAAGCAACAATCTTGTCTGATGTACCACCGTCGAAACAGTTTTTATGGGGGCTGTAAATCGGACGTGGCACTGGCCTATTAAAACAACAAACGCTCCCATGAACAGTGAATATTGAAAGATTTGGATCCTGGAAAATCATCTGAACATGTTTTTCACTTAGTCATCTGAAGTCCATTCTCAGCGATTCTACGCAGAGATGGTGGTTTAGAAATTTTAATAAACCCTGATAACCACTTGAATACATCAATTAATAAAATAATTATAAATCACATACATTGGTAGACTGATTTCTGTGTTCAACTGTTCATGCAGTATTGAAGTACAACGAACAAATTTCAATGCGTAGAAGTGGATCGGCCATTTGAGCGAGCAGAACCTTCCTCAGTCTTTATCAATCCATTATAATATTTTTTATGAGGAGTGACGTGGATGTTGTTAACTTAATAGGCAAAAAATTCCATTTTTCTCATGGCTTTGAGATCATACTAGATAGAAAAATTGTATTTGTATTGGCAAACCTTGACGGGAAAAACTTCCTTTTAGGCAGCCCTCAATTATTTGTCGTGGTCAAACTGTTACACCAATTTGGGTCCGCGTTTTTTCCGCAATTGACACGTAAACAAAGATATTAACAGCTCATATCAGCAAACGCACCCGTTGATGTCGTTTACCGAGTGATAAAATATCAGTTCCACTTAAGCGCAATCGACACAATTAAGTTTCTCCTCAAATCTCGACTATTTTGGTTATTGGGAAAAAAGATTTCCCGTGTCAGATCAAAAAGCGCATTCACGACAGTTGTTTCCATGGCTGAATATCTGCCCAGATTCTCAACAGGTTTATCTCTCTCTGTATTCGGGACAGCTAACCGTTTAGCTTTTGAAGAGACGTAAGTTGAGGTCAAAATCATGTACTTTTTCCATTCTCCAAAAGAAATGACTTGAAATCCACGTTTTATTTTTATCCGCCGCACCATTGATTGCTCTAAACGGTCAGCCGAACAGTACCAATCAGAAGACTCTCAGGAAAACACGAGTATTCGTCAATCAACTTCCTACAGTTACAAACACAAGCTCAAAACGAACATCGGGGAATAAAACACGCATAACAGGAGATGCGACAGAGCACACTCTTAGGTTCCCAACGGGAAACGCTGATAAGTGAGTAAAAAAGAACTAGCTGTCGTTTGCGTTAGTGACGTCATTTGAGAAACTAAACTGACCTAGACAGTTCAGATTAGGACTAGTGCATTGACGAAACAGTCAACCATCAACACGTGTTATCAACGGTTGAAGTGAAACATCAAGCATCCAGGATTATCAAGATGTAAGGTATCGGTAATATTCAAAGCAATCAGGATCGAATGAAACTACCTGTCGCAGAAGTAGTCTACTTTATTTTATTAATTTATCACAGTGGTTATTTAGCCCACCTTGCGACTGCAACAAGCAGTTTGATTACGGAAGCAGAAAATAAGTGAACGAGATGCAGTACGGCATTACACTGCAGGAATTTTTTCACATGTTCTTCCCGATAGGTTAGCTAATCAGAGTTGGATTATTGTTGCCATCCGGTCAACAGATGACCGGGAGAAAATGATGCGAGTCAATATAACACGAGTTTACATGAAATTTGTTACAATTTTTAAGGCGACACAGTGTACACGAAATTTAACGAGGAAATCCTACTGCCTTTAGACTAAATTGTTAGAAGTTCCCGGCCTATCGGAGGTGGTGAGCAAGAAGTACACTGCTATCCGAGAGATTTGTGAATATTCCAATGCTTGATAGTGCATGCATCACCCAATAAAGCACGGAAAAAACGCAATGAAGTCCAAATTTCAATAAGATTGCTCGTCTACAGTCTGACCTGACTTTTGACTTCAACAGTCAGGTGAACCTCTGGCTACAATGGAGATTTCTGTATATACAAAAATAAGGGGTTTATGGACAAACTAAATCTAACGGGTAGGGTTGTATAAGTGATGTCCAAGTAGTTCCCAATCACGAGCGTGGATAATTACCGAGTACATCCTGGTGATATTTCCTTCGAAGACGACTGACTGTTTGTTTCCGATACATAGCTCGTGAACAGCCAGTCTTCTCTTGTTCCTTTTTCCGGAGATCAGTATAAACCAACTTCATCTAAAACCTTTCACGTAAACAGTGATGGACAAACCAAATTCGTACCACGGTTCCTGTGAGTTTACTCTCGGTTTCTCCAAGTACTGACCCTGCGCTTGAGAGTTAGAAAATATCATTTTGTAATTCTTTATCTAAATTCCGCCACCTGACACACAACCAAGAAGATCCTGACCTGGAGAATTAGGTAGACCAGTTACAACAGATGATGTCATTGACCTTTGGTCGTTCATATTGGCATTTTTGCACGTCTTTTCGGCGTATAGGTAAATTCGACAAGGGGTACAACAAAGCCATTCACGGGAGAAACTGGATTCCCGTTATCTCCTCAGTCGTGTACTAAACTACGCCTGAAAGAAGGGCAGGACGGCGGACATGGAGAACCACAGACAAGAAAAGTCAACAAGGCAGACAAAAGCAGCCGGAATCACACCGATTGCACAAAAGTACCGATGTCGTTACCTTCCCACTTCCTGGCGCCAAGAATTCCGGCTCCTTGTACAAATTAGGCTTATGACTTTAAAAGGCAATTCCTCTTGTTAGTCGTAGCATGAAGTCGGACTTTTGACAATTTATCACTCGAAATGCTTGTTTGCTGGTTACTCAGACACTAGGAGTCGACTGAATGTAGTGCGATTGAGCCACCTTGTATATTCGACATGTACACTAACAGTTGCTTTGTGCTGCTTTCCGAATTCCCCACAGACAGTCTTTTCTGGGTTTTTTGACCCAGTTATTATCGCAAGCGCGTTCAAAAAGGTAAATACTTACACAATCGGCTCGCCCTAGAACAGATCCCGTGAACATTTATTTTATGGAGGGCATCACCTCTCAAGAAGCAGTACGATACGTCCTCGCGACAACCTGTCTAATCATTCTCTATTTTCCTCTGTCAGTCTCCCAAATAAGCAAAAAAACGTAAACCGTTTTTAAGATATCGTACGTTTCGACTTTCGCATCCAGGTTTTCTTACTGAGAGTTAAATTTGCTAGATTAAAAATTCTGTTCTGGAGAACGTGTCACAAATCATCCAGGTGAATTCACTTTGTCCTTTTCACACATCCACGGGAATGCTGAAGGAACTTTAATGTATGACTTCCGTTTGGCACTTTGATTTTCGGTGGTTTAATGTGATCTGCAAACGTGCACCGCCGTTTGACAGATAAATTAGGAAAATGCGATGGATGTTAATCGACCACGATTATCTGAATTAGGTATCTCCTAGAAACCTGATCTGCAGAATCTGGTTCTAACGTAACCAATTCTTAACTGGTTTTTGTGACGTGTAATACCGAATTCTGACCAGTTCGATATGAAATCCACCAAAAGTGGAAGGGAGACGTCCAGAATCAGATCAGAAAATTAGTGCAAAAACTGTTCGGTAGTCTTCTTTGCAATGACATTTACTACGTTTCGACTTGCGGTAGTTATTTTATGACTGCTACTCACGGACTGTAAGCGTGAGCTAGTTCTTGGATCTCCTCAACTATAAAAAGCCAACAAAAACAGATGAGCTTAAAGGATTTTATCTTTGATTTAGCCTTGATTGTTCCCCATGCAACCGTAACCAGATGTCAGACCAAGTGTTCGGAATGTTTGTTCATCGTTCAGAAAGAAGCCGATTAGTCGCAATGTCGCTTAACAAAGAGCAAAATCAGGATCCTCAGATAAACGACACGAGGAACTAGCTGTTTTACTAAAAGGAATAGAGCCACCACCCATGACGACAGACCTGTTTTCTAGAGAAATAAATACGTACTTACGAAAGTTATCCCCATGATTACTTGAGTTGTCCCAGTAAGCTTCGAAACCGCATGACTAGAAAAATGCCAGTTCGCACAACATCCCGTTGCACAAACGAAAGTGAGACATCATTTTGAAGAATGAATGAAAGAGTGAATAATGGCGTCCATGCCCGCAGCACGTTTTTCCGGCCTCTTTCTTTACTCAACAGTCGAATTCCTTGTCGTAAGGACATGTTATTGCTACCACGCAGGAGTTGCCTGACAAACATGTTTAGTTCCTGCGCCTATTAGAATGATGCATCCAATGTGTGATTTATCACTGGGAATTATCAGAGTCCTAGTTGTTTTTTAGTTTTCTACTATATGAACATAAAAACCAATATAACGTAGCAACTGAGTTTCGAATAGACGGAAAATATCCTTCTCCTTCAGAGATTTAACGGTGTAATTTATTACGCATTCCATAGAGAAAATGTGTGAAAATGTAACTCCAGACGAACAACGATATTGCCATTTGAAAAACTACGGAGGCTAACTTGGATTTGGTTGGATTATTTGAAAGAATGAGAATAACTCGAGAGCATACCTTGAACCTTTAACAAAAACTCTATAATTCTTGTGCTAGGCTCGTTCAATTGGTGGGCGAACATCTCAGGGCGACTGATGATAGCATTGTCTAAAGTAATGTTTCTTATTGTTACGGAAAGGCAAAAATAAGTTAAATTAAACTCAATAAATGGCAGGATCGAGGTATGATTGAAGTCATCCATAGCAATACGCAGACTTTTCTCAAGCATTGTATCAAGCAATGTTGAAAAAAACACTAAAAGAAAACGAACTGTCAAACGAAGAAAGGCTATTTCGATATAATCACGTCAAACATTTACATGCCAAACATTGGACAACGATGAGGACTTATGTAAAGACAATTTAGAACGAATAAATAACAGCCCAGAAACTCCCATATACTGATGACACATCAAAATAATTGAACACGGTGACATTGGAGTAAGATAAAACATTTTGAGAAATGTGAAGTTGCAAGGAAACCAATGGCGAGTTTGAAAGATACTCGCATGGATAAATGATCAAACGGTAAAGGAATACGCAGACTAGGAAATACGCAGAAGCGGGATGAGGAAAATAAAAATTTAACCATGGTATTAACAACGGTTGCATAAGTGTCCAATAATTTCACAGTTCCGGTTTAAATAGTCCAGTTCTGTTAGTTTCAGCTCTCATGAGCAACCGTCTGCCTAATCCACAAATTGTGAATTCTGGGAGCAGCGAAAATAGGTTTGAAGACCCATCATGTGATCCATCTTGTGATTGCTATCAACCGAATGTTGTAGAATTGATTTGTTGGCTTTCCAAAACGCCCTTTTGCTTTGCGTAGCCGAGAAATATTCAGAACCGTAAAAATGAGAAATAATGTTTTGAAGGCAGAAAGAGTCTCGTAAAGGTTTTCTGTGATTGTCGCTCTATTGTGCCACATATTCAGTGCCGTGTAGTGAGAATGTACAAATAACCTCCGGCTTGCCAGCTCAAAAACAGTTGATCTATGTTTCTATGCCTTCCCTAATTTTCTTCTTGCTGGAAACTCTGAACTGACCACAAAGTTTCGATTCACCAATCCACACAATCGAGTCCGGATTAGACCACAATTTTTGTATATAATTCACACAAGTATGAACTGGAATCCGAGAGTCCAGCACGAAATGCAGTACCGACAATCAGGTGGAGAAAGAACGTGCTCTGATGCTGGACAATGCCCAAGTGGGCATTGTAGCATGGTGTATGTTTTTGAGAGCTAGCTGTCAGCCAACGCGGATGTTTCTTCTAGTCCAAACGGATAATTGGAAATGTGAGAGAGCAACTGTTCTATCTGTCCAACAGTTTACCTACTTTGGTCTCCAATAAATGAAGGAGTTTCGTTGAGCCAAAGGTGATGTTTAGGTTACCGATAATTAAAATCAGACGAAAAATATCTCAATGAGCAAGACGTTCTGCCATCAGAGATGCATTGCTCCCGTCAGACACTTTATAAGTTCGCGACTTCTCATAAAACGCAATCAACGAAGAATATGTTCGCTAGTTCACAGATTCGGATTCGAGAACGAATTTCAATTTGGGTTTAAATCCATTTTCTTAAGATCCCATTTTATCCTTTTCCAAACGATTGGCAGAGTTTAACTCCACAAATAGGTGATGATTTTTTAAATGCAAATCGGTTAGTTTGTTAAGGACCACTGAAAGGTTTTCCGTTTGGCATACAACAGGTCTAAAACACATTCTGGCCAGAGTATCGTGCCTATTCGAATGGATAATTGCGCGTGCGTTATGCACTACATCACAACAGGGTATAATGGGACTTAAATGACAGTAGTGATAGCAGTTCAGTGCGTAATTGATTTGCTACCTGGTCTGTCAAATATCGAGTTAGGACTACCCAAACTCGGTATAGATACGCATGCAAAAGCATACTTTTAACTCTGTAATCCATAAACTGTGCAATCGTCCACAGAATTGAAAGAGCACCCCCGAAGAAACGTTAAAATTATGAACGCAAACACGGCCACGTCAAACACCATGTAAACAAGTGTTTTCGTAATTGGGCATCGTAGTCATTAGCTTAAAATATAATTGGTTAGGTTACTACCACCACTGCTCGGAGCCCCAGTTATGAACTCTACATGGTCAAGGTCGCACTTTCGAAGTAGTGAAAATTAATAGTATGTAATCTAAAAGCGAAGAATTGATAATAGTATCACCACATTTAATGATGTTTATTTAAATACAAACGTCTTTCTGCAAGCAGACGGCAGCCAATAAAACGATGCCCGTTGACGTAGACTTTCGAAGTGCGTTACGGGGACTTTGTGCTTGGTGTTCACAGTGTTGAACATCCTGCCATTCCTGCAGTGCAGATATCCTAGTGGTTAGGTAATCTTAATTATGATCCAGTACATTGCTCAAAAAACCGCGCTTATCCGGTTTAAACAATTTTCGACCACGACGACCACGGACGATCAACTTAATGATGAGCCGGGAACGAGGGCTTTGGCGTTTTTATCCGTTGGTTCAACCGACAAATGTTTTCAAACTTACAAAATACCAAAACATATCAAATTTCGTTTTTTCCTGCGTCATACCCTTCTCATTTAAACATATCCCGATAATCTAAATGATTCCAAAGATTTTTCACCGTAAACCGGGTTTACGAGTCAGAATCGCCAGTGTGCGCTGAAACTGGCGGGATTTTCCGTTCTAATTAGAAGACATTTTAACTGTTAAATTTCAGTTCAGTAAGTACCTATTTTACTTGAACGGCAGTAGGAAACATATGGTAAGTCAGAACAATTCCGTTATTATTGTGGACAATAAAGATAATCTATCATACAAACTGTTTTCTCACACCAAACAGTTCGAAATTTTTGGTCTAAATCGAACATAAGCTTAACAAATGAGCTATTCACGCGATTTTACAAGTTAAAATAATCTCATTGGTTGCCAGAGAGCGAAATACTTAGTTTATAGGGACGATTATCTTCTGTAGGCTGAAAACATTCAGGAAATCACATCCACAAAAATGAAAGATTGTGTTTTGAAAATATAAACCATGATTGTGCAACGATTTCGCCACTGCATGTGCGTCGGCACTTTCCGTAAAACGTGACTTACTGGGAATAGTTTAATTTCTTCTGCTGAACTTCATAACCCTTTTTATGCAATAGTGGAAAAAGTATATTCATTTGGGTTTCTGCCAAAGAAAAAGTGACTGGAGTTTCGAAGTCACGAACTCACCACACCTGTTTCGAGACGTCATCGATGGACCGAAACCGGTCACCATGGTGACCAGTAACTCTTATATCAACCCGAGACAAGCAAAAGTGCATTCTGATGCATTGGCCGATTCTTCCGAAACACAGTTCAGAGGAGGTGTAATGTTGATAATCGAAATGTCGGCCAATTTTCGCACTTGTCAACAGCGCCGAGAATAATTTAGAAAGTCCTCCGGATATGATACAGAGAAACCCTTTAACTCTAACTAGGCTGACGTTTCTAGTTCGTGATCAATTTTTATTCTTCCCGTGTTATTTTTCCTAATATTCTAAAAAATGTAACCCAATACTTCTGATGACACTTCCATTACACTTGCTTATTTATTTAAGCGCCATCTGCAAGCAATAATGTAACACGGATGTCGTAGTAGATGAAAACAATCATCTTGAACCAAACAAAGCGCTCACAAAATAAGTACTTGCGTTCTCACTGCCGATCAAATGTTAGAATCCATGTATTCCTATCCGTAAACCGGATTAGGCCTCTGTTCGTACAAATGAGAGGAATTCATAGAAGCAAGTAATAATTTGCAGATTCATAAGCGGCGTCTGATACTCCATAAGGGCTTACTACAGAACTTTGTATTTATGGAAATTGGTACAAAGCCTGAACATCACGAATTATTGTTTGTGGTAGTCAGTGCGTTATTTGTTTACCCAGTTCAGTTACTCAATGAGATATGGACTGACTCACTGACTGATTAACCGACTGAATTTGGTGACTGATTGACTGAACAAACCGTTGCTCAGCAGCGCAGCATTCCACCGAAAATAATTAAAACTAGCTTAACACTTTAGCCGCGAAATGACATATAGATAGATAGATAGATAGATAGATAGATAAATAGATAGATAGATAGATAGATAGATAGATAGATAGTTAGATAGATAGATAGATAGATAGATAGATTTAATTCTGCCAGTGGACTTATCAAAATTTGGCACGAAAGTTTCCGCTGTTATTTAAAACTTGAGGCATAGAANATAGATAGATAGATAGATAGATAGATAGATAGATAGATAGATAGATAGATAGATAGATAGACAGACAGATAGATAGATAGATAGATAGATAGATAAATAGATAGATAGATAGATAGATAGATAGATAGACAGACAGATAGATAGATAGATAGATAGATAGATAGATAGATAGATAGATAGATAGATAGATTTAATTCTGCCAGTGGACTTATCAAAATTTGGCACGAAAGTTTCCGCTGTTATTTAAAACTTGAGGCATAGAATGGAAAAACGGACTAAAGTTTGCGTAGCTAAAATACCTCATGGGATGTTCAAACTAATCGCACACAGCTTTTGTCAGATTGCATTGAAATCGGTAGAGGTACACAAAGGGTTACAACTCAAAACGAATGATAAATTACATTAAATTCGATGATACATCTTTCCCAAGGTTCTATCATGTGGTAGACTTTCAAGGCTTGAATGTTAGCTGGATGGTGGAAATGGATGGATATGTTTACCATCTGAAATCTACTTTTGCGATGTTCAACTATTAACCACTTGATCACAGTCTGCCTAGTCCTCTTAAAACTGTTTGCATAATTCGTAAAGAAAGAAAAATTGCCGTTTTGTTATCCTGCATTACTGAATAATATATCTATTTTTTCGCAGTTCCTGGAAAGTAATTCCTAATTCTTGACCTATAGACAATAGTCATGCTTTGGTCTTTCTCTTTTCCCGTGTGCAGAAATTCGACTCAGATTCTGATATTCGTCCTGGATCTCGCATTGGAAACTATTGAAGCGGGTTTCCAGTTAACTGATTTTCCTCTGAAACCGTTTGTTACGGTTGCCTTGTCAACCGAAAATACCAAAATATTCTAGGTCTTCCCTTAAAGTAATTAATGGTTTGTTCCATAAAGACAGAACAAATCAGTAACAAACAGTCGGTTGTTTTTCTAAACAGTTGCCTAGGTGAATATCTACAACCCGGCCATTTTCTATTGCAGCCAGCTAGAAAAATGATAACATTCCACTGTCAACATGAAAATTGCCCTTTGGTATATCATTGTAGATAGCATTTAGTTATGAACAAGTTGTCATCTCCTAGTAACCAGGCATTTGTTGGTTGGCTTGACACCTGCTTTCGGTTCACTTGCGTTAGTGGAATACTGTTTACCATATGAAATGAAACACTTGAAGCCTCCGGAACGCAGAATACCAGTCTGGATTTTTTCGGCGAATTCTGGTGGACATGTCATTTGGACAGACAAAATGTACCCTTTAATCACAATTCATTCATTTAAACATTTGGTGTTCATGCTCAATCTACAAGCAACATTTTTAGTTTCCGATAAATTGCTAAGCGACTCACACCATGCAAAATCTGCTTTTGGGCAAATTCGCCTTTTGATTCAAAAACAAAAGTGCGTTATCTCTCAAGAAATCATGTGTAAATATCGACAGTTGGTGCCATAATGCTAAGAACAGAAAATGTCTTCCTAATCGGAATGTTGGAACCAGTTTTGGACAAACGGTACTCAGACAAACAAAAAAACGACCACAGCGCAATGATAAACTAATTGCTCCCAGGCGAATCGGTATGATGAAGAAATTGCGGATTTTAACTAGAGATTAGGATACATTCGCTTCCTATTAGTTTGACGTATGTGCACAACGTGAATCAACACTAAAGTCACTCCGTTATTCCTCAAAGAATGAACCACTGCACATCTTGGTTTGGAGGAATTTGACGTGATACAATGTGGACCAACTGGTACGTCGGTTACACATAAATCTGGATCCTGATCACTGCAAATCCAGTACTTTTAGCGGTCCAAACTAGATAGAAAAGTGGACAAACTTTTATTTGCGAGCTCATTGTTCATACGGACAAATTATGTTCGGCATCTATCTGACCACATACTTTCGTGATCGCACTTTCGTCCGGTTGGAAAATTTAGATAGAATCAGTCATCAAATTAGAATAACGTTGAAGGAGCCAAAGTGGACAGACATTCTAGGTAAGTATACAACAGAGTGCAAAACCTCTTTCAAGTTCAGCGCAGCTTTTTATTTCACATATATCTCCTAATTCTGTGAAAATGACTCCAATCGGCTAGAAAATAAATCGCTCGAGGTAATTTCAAACACGCTTTATTTGCATTAAATATGTAGATTTATTAATAACTAAGTGTTAGTCTTTGGTTTGTGGGGCTTTATTATGCGTACACCTAGCACAAAGGATGATTTCAATACTTTTGACAACGGAAGATGAAGAAATGATCAGAAGTCGCGGGCAGTAGAGCGACGAACATTTTGATGTTAAAAAGTCAAGGCAATTGCATTATGACGGACTAACTACTCCTCGTCTTATTAATGTGATGCAGCGAATAATGAACTGTAGATCAGCCAAATAAAACTTACTAATAGCTGTCATGGGGCGGCAATAGTATTTCTTGGAATCAAAAATTTCAAATATTTATTTTAAAAGAGAAGTCGGCAGGTGGCGACTAAAGCGAGACACTGAAAAACGACATTTTCCAAGAATCCTGTGAATTCGCGGTATACCATAATTTTCCAGGATGACTAAGAGTTATTTAAATGACTTACCGCGCGAGATCGCCGTAGTGGCATCAAAATACAAACCCAGGGTACCAAAATGCTAAAGACTTACACTACATTTTGATTGGAAATAGTTTGGAACCAGTTAGCCAGGCGCGTTCACTCGCATGGAATATCCTCAGTAGATTAAGCGGATTAATACGTAAGGTCAGAATGATGTCACAGTGACCCACGGGGAGCCATCAACTTAGTGCTTTCGAGGTCGTCTGCTGCGAAACAACTGATAGCCGTCAAACGCATATTTGACTCCATTTCATCTCATGTCCCTTCGTTGTGCAATAATAATCAGAAGATTTGGACAATCGGAGAACCTAATTGGATTATTCAAACCAGCTCCGTCTGCCAAAGCACTATTGCATCAGGCTGTGTTTTTCAGAAACGTAACACCAATTTCCCGCCCATTCGCTCCAGATGATGTCAGATTAGCATGTAATTCTCATGTTATCTTACGTAAGTGAATAAAAATAGTACACGCACTGACAATGCCACCTCAACGTGTAATAGAGCGTTTTGCAATGCTGACTTTTGGCTCAGCTACCAGAACCTCATGGGAAGCACAATGGAATTCTAACATCTTTCAGCACTTTTCAAGTGGTTAAAACGAAGTCGATATATCCGATTATTTAACATGTGGACAGAACTGCGTCTCCCGCGTCTGACGAGTCGGAGAATGCCATCTCAGTGTAATTACGTTTGACGGTGCATTTCAGTCACTCACAAAATGACCAGTGCATTGTGGACGCATAGCAGGGGTTAAATGGTTCTTCCAGAATTGGAATGGCAAAATTTCGTGCCAATGACAGTAATTATTTGAAACCACCCAGTTAAGCTTCGTCCGGTTTTAAATTCAAGTGTGTGTGACATTTATCAACTGCTTGAGCAGAACAGTGTCCTATGTTTCCTCATTCCATTCTTTACGGCTCACGGGGATTGCACTACATCGGTAATTGAGTGTGGTCATCACTTGGTTGTGGGCCTTATCGCAAAGTATCTGTGATTCTACAAGACGCAGTTCAAGTCCATTGCATTATACTGGCCAACCTAATTATAGTAGGAAGTATGTCCCAAAATTTCGATAGTCAAACGTGAAATAATATGAGTATTGGCTAACCAAGCCTATTAGTAATGAATAATTTTGTAATTTGAGCACGCCTTCAGTGCATTATTTCACGATTGATATGCACTTTATTCTATCCGTTGAGTTTGGAGACATAATTTTACTTCTGGCCTCTCGATTCAAAGATGCACACAAATCATTAAATTGTTTCGGGGAAGAATGTGGTTTGAGGTTTGCTCGAAGAATTAAAAAACGAGTTTTCCAAATGTGTCTAGGTCATTGGACGTCAAACCAACCGACCGCAAATGCAGTATTATATAACTTCGGCGGCTGTTTCAGAATCTTGCAGTTTATATGTGAATGTGGTAACTATGATTCCAGCCACGGAGAGTTGTTTCTAACTAAAAATTCTGTTTTTGCGTGTCATGCTGCTAGTGCTGTGGCTTCAAGTTTTAATTAGTGGTAAATTGATGACAAAACCAGGCCCAGTTTTTAAATTGGACCAAGGGAAGTTCGATCAAGAACTTGGAAAACGTAAGTGAATAGATTTGCTGTCAATTGGTTTTACGTTAGTGAATGCATAATGTGGAAAATACATTTCTGGTAGAACGCGATTTCTGATTAAAAAGCATTGAAACAAAATATCCAACTGAATTCGGGGCCGGTCTAAAACAGGAATAAATAGTCTCAATTTGCACCCTTTGCTTTTCCACTTCATAGTCACGTTAAGTAAATAGTTTATTCAGCCCCGAATGGCCGATATTTAGCTTTCACATAAACAAAAGGCATTCTTATCTCGAACATGGTTCGCAACGGAGGCATAGAGAGGGGATATTTATAAAAGTTCCTTGAAGGCTGCTTCATGTTTTAATTCGGTACCTTCAATGTGCTCCAGGAATCTATCCGAATGCGAAATGGCAGAACAATTTTAAGCTTGAATAAGTGCATGAATATGTCTGTAACAGGAACGTGTAACAGGCGGAAATGAGTTTAGCTATGCGTTGTTCCTGTGCAGGGTGTGACGACTCAGTGAGTACTCGTGTGAAAAGATTTGGCGAGCTCTGGTATGTCGGAAGTTTTGGGAATTCAGCTAACGGATATCTGGTTTAGCAGGTACAAGGGCATAAATTCTTGAGGCATGTAGAAACTAGTTTGATATTATTTCTAATAAGGGATCGGAAAAATTACCGGAGGTGCTCCGAGCCATTGAGATGAAAAAGACGAAAACCAAGAGTTCAATAATGTGTGTGGGTGCGCAAAGGTAATTGAAACGTCTCACGTGAACAGAGGCATTTGACTTTCGCAGAAATATAGTTTAAATGCTATGGCCATATGAGGCTTGTACTCAATATCGTCTTATGGGTGATTTAGGTGTCCCCAATTAACGAATAACTGAGGGAAATGTAACTGGAAAGCGGGGCTTTTTGAGCTTCTCATGAGAAAAAGTATGAATTCCCTGTATTTGCAGGATTCGATAGACAGACTATGTACCTTGGACCATTCTGAAAATTCTGTGATGCTACGGTAATCAGCCGAATGGTTGCAAGAATACGGCAGACCATGAACCATAGGGTCTCTATGCTTGATAGGCAGCCTATGGACGTGGGTTCAGATAGAAAACAGGAGTAAGCAGAAAAAAGCAACGCGTATAATACAGCACTATGAGAAGCTTCTGGAGAAAAGGTAACAAGGGTGTAATTAGCGCCACTGTAAATGGTGAACTGCCGTCAGCTGCCGAAATAATCAACCAAGATGAAAAACAGGGAACGTTTGACATCTGAATGGAAGAGACAGTGGAGTGACTTGTTCCTATCGAGGCAATGAGAATCATCACTGTATTCAAGGAATGAAACCCTAACTCTCTTACTCTTGTTTTCCAAACCCAATAAAATGTAGTGTAGTAAACTGACGTCAATTGTGGATACCTTTAAAATCAGAAACTAGAATGCTGACTATCAGAAAGTTCTAATGAAGATGGAGCACGTGGGAGAAATAATATTTTGAAATATAAAGCTGCCGAATTAAAGGTAGCGGAGCAAGACTAGGATGAACCCGTCCTAGGGACAAAGGTGACGGCAGCTGTTCTTTTGCAATCAGGAAATTAATTGTCACAAGGTCATTTATAAAATAATGCAGAAAATATACTGGGCAGAACGAAGGACTACATGGCAAAGGTAGTCCGATCCAAAGAAATTTCTGGAGCCTAAGCAGTTCTTTATAAAAATCCGAGGCAGAAATAAAAAGTGAAGACGCATGTGGAGTGACATTTTTGGTGACAAGAAAAATGGAAGATCCGGCTGCTTTTTTCAGTGAGTCACTGGGAACCGCAATATCAGCAGCGAAACACTTACAACTAAACTTCCGCGAATGTCTTTCACCAATCCTCAGGTTTATTGAAGAATTTTATGTTTCATTTGTACTCTAACCTGGAGTCGACCATTCGAAACGGCTCAAAATACAAACGTACATGGTATACATCATAGCAGACCGAAATTGCACGCCTAATCGACTATTTCTGTTCTGTTAGAATATAGACAGTGATTCTTCCCTTAACAAATGTCAGTCACCTCCTCTTAGAGGAGACAAAATGAGTACGTGAGAATTTTCCGCTCAGTTCAGTTGTTTTCTTAAGGCATTACCGTTCAAGGGATAGCAAGCTTTTTACGCCGGCAATCAAAATCGTAGCTTCCTTTTTTACAACAACTGATTGACATCAAAGCAAAAGGTTTCGTGTATAGGAGACAAAAGGGCTTTTGCTTGTCTATAGACCTTTTCATTCAAAATACTGAGATCAGTGTTGCCCATAGTTATTCATGAAATTCAATCACGGAAGCTCCGAGAGAAAATATTTAAAATCTGATACTTCCCGTTTCTTACAATCTCCACTAGACATTCATGCACACTGAGTTTATCTAATCTGTGGCAGGGATCTGCAATTCGATTGTCACATTCTGTCATCTACTGAAAAAATTCAATGTGTCTTTCATTCGAATTCCATTAACGTATAAAATTTTTAACGCACCTCCTATATCATGATGATAACCATGTCAAGGAATCATTTGAGGAATGTGCCCCCTCATGGACAGGCTTCCTGTTTGTGAGAAAAGCGAAGCTGAGACAAAGAGTGAATGAACGCCATGCAATAAGTTAAAGTGCTCGCTGCAGGACGATGTTTCTTTGTCTCGAAAACGATGAATTAATAATAATTCCTCTACCAAAAGTCGGCTCAGTTGAAAACTAGTTGATTCATTAGATGAAAAAGCTTAATCAGTTGGTGCCTTAGAGCGAAGAAAACCTTTTTTCAGGCGTGCCAGTATTTATGTATTCTCGACTTCTATCATCTTAAGAAGACTGATTTCTTCTTTTGTTGCTGCTAACGTCGAGCTCGCATAACTATTCAAAAGTCTTCGTTACATTTTCGTTACTTGTATTCTTACCCAAATTTGACCTATAGTTGATAACCTAACGAAAGATTCCTATATTTTTATCGTCACTAAAGGCATATTTCCTTTGCCTGCCAATCCGACAAACAAAGGAAATTGTCCCATCGAGGTCTGTTCTGACCATTGTTATTTCTGGCAAAAACCAATTTTTGTCACAGAAAGCGACATCTCTTCACCTGGCGCCCCCCTTAGTCATCACAACTTTGAACTCAGATTGAAAACATTGCTTGCCGTCACCGATGGTTGGGATCAGTCGAGGATTGTGGATTATTCTGGTTCACACCTGTGGAGTCAGACCATGGCTTACTCCGTGCATAGTTTTGTTTGTGTCTACTCCAGGGTCACGAGAGCCGCTGGTTCGGCACAGATCATTATAGATGATAATCGCTGACGACAATTCCAGTAGGAACACTCAATGCCCTAGGTCCGACCGAACTTCGGGAGCATGTGGGAGACCCTCTGCACTTAGCAGCACTTGCCATGCAGGATTTCTTGCTAAATGAATCTAAAAAACGAGGGTTAATCTTGATTTGAGCTGCCAAGATGTATCCTCACAGATATGTCCCCACAGATTTATCATAAAATTAGACGCATAGATCCCAGGGACGTGGACTGACCAGAAGTTTGAGGAATGACCGGGAGCAGTGGTGGAGAGCAAATTGTGGCGGAGTGGAAAAAATGCGCCTTACGGAAATGGATGAAAGCTCTACTGAGTGATCAGGAATACTGGTCCACAGTGGCCGAATGTAGGCAAGATGATTTCAAAATCCGATGGCACACTTATGCACTCGCAAAACCGTCAGCTGGACCTTTGGACAGAACACTGTAGGGAAGAATTTAGCTGGGCCTCGGCCTAAGTGGGCATTCCAGATATGCAGTTGGAAACCAGTCCTCCATCCAACATGGAAGTGATTAGATAGATAAGCATAGGGTAACTAAGCAAGATGGACTGGTATCATTCTTCATCACGAATGATGGCAAAGTGAAAACACCGAAAGTTATAAACATTTTGGATCAATTTGTGCAAGAGAGCAGATTCGAACTGATTGATATGAATTGATCGTGCAGATTTACGGAAAACTTTATGGATCCTAATGTGAAAACTACAACGGAATTAGCTTAGTTAGCTTGGAATCCAAACTGTTCTCGAGAATTGTCCCCTACTGATTATATAGTACTCGAAAAAAGTGTGCGTGAGATTCAAGCCAGTACCTTTTTCGGTGCTCCTTGTATTGACTAAATTTTCACTTTGCATCAGACCTTTGTACATATGGACATGTTCTGTAGAACCATCCTTTCTATCTTTCTCGGGTTGAGGCGGTGTTTGACTCACTTGGTCGTGCAGTTCTCTGGCGCTCCGTTTCACTGAACTGTGCCGGAGACATTCATTTCACCCATCCAAGATCTGCATGCGACTAGGAGAAGCCGATTTCGCACTCACACAGACGTTGCCCTCGTTTACCTTTTCTTGTTGAACCTTGTCATTGATATGATTATACAGATAACCCTATCCTCATTTGCTAATGGTGGCATCGAATCTCTCTGACTTGAAATATGCCGGCGAGTTTGTGCTAGTGAAGATCCAGGTAAGTTGCAGATTTTTCTCGATAGGCCGAACTGTACTTTAGATACGTTTGGGGGTGCGGTTTACACCTTGGAAGTGCAAAATGCTATTGCAGGACTGGATTGGCTCACGGCCGAACTTCGCCCTTCCAGGGGAGCAACTGGTTGAGATGGACAGGCTTAGTTATTTGGATATTTGTATCTTACTTGGCGATCTTATGTCAGATAAAGTGTCTTCACACATACAGAAGGTGCTATCGGTATTTACTAATTTGAGACACCTGTGCCGTAGACGTGACATCCGGTTACTGATCTGTAATTATGTTTACGGCGTATCGAGATACTCATACAAATGGTGTATACATAAAATCCCGTATCCTGGGGTATCAGTAAGACAGTGCTACTACAGTACCGTGCTCGATGGTCTTCTTTGCAACCTAGACGAGTTGGATAGGGCATAAACCAGCTGCTCAGCTCAAAAATATTGGCGTAGATTTTGAGCCTTATGTCAACCGGATTTCGGGAGCAAGTTACCATTAATACAGGCTCACCACGGTCTCCCGGTAATCCCTTGTTCATCTTCCGATTTACTCATTCGCCATGGCACGACCTTCCAGTCAGAGTATCGTAAATGGTCATCAAGAGTACAGGTAGAACCAATACCGTAAAATAAGTTGAATTTGACTGTTCCGAGTGATGCGGTTACCAATGCATAAGCATTAGTGGGGCAATTCGACCGGAATAATGAGAACTTTTCATGTAACGGGAACATCAGACAGAGTAAAATCAACTGGAAGAGTCTTCGATCATCCTCCCTATTGAAATTGAGCAAACACAATGGAAGACGGATTAGGCATTTCAGTGGTGGGTCTGACCAGCCAATCATCTAGTGGCATTTGAAGCTCTGATTTTTGCAGTCAAATTGATAAAACGCCAAAAATTGCAATAATCGCCTAGTTTTTGCTTGCTCATTACCCGAAAACTTTTTCTAGGTTTTTTACTTGGTATATGTTAGTAGTAGACTGAATGTCTTCATGAAATAATTCACCATATGATATCATCGCTCAAATCACCATTAGGAAACCATGGAAGCACTGTACACCTGCTTCATCTTTGTTAGGAATTATCATCACCCCGGGTTCGCGTCCCATTTCGGGTGTGTTGGATATGCAGTGCTGATGAGCGATGATATCACATGGTGAGCCTTTACATGGTTCGAAATCTGACACGACGGAATATTTAGCTATAGGTAAGCTATTTATCACTCACTGGCCCGTGATTGCTGCCCACGGAAGTCCTACTTTTTGAGTTTACATTCAGATACAGCTGATGATTATATTCCGGACTTCTCTTCAGCTGACACCCAAGAAATCACTCCGATTCAATTCTTGCCTGAATCTTAAGATCAAGTAATTTCCAGATAATTCCGGTAGCGTTGGATATTTCACATTTGTTCAGCGATAAATTTTAGCATTTATCTTTTGCATTACCTAAATGTCTGACCCACTGGAAAAGTACTTTTAGGCCCAATCTCAAATCAAACAAACTCAAACATAGCCATTTACCCCATCACCAATCGATGGTCAATTATCGATACAATTAGAGGAAGCAATGAAACCAGCCAATGCTTGCACTGAAATTGCTACGGACAGCAACCATCAAATAGACGAGACCACTTGAAACTAGTAATGAGATTTGTTTCGATTCCGGAAGTGGCTAACTACCTGGAAATTTCTTTTCTTTTGATTCCCAAGGTAATTTTCAACCATACAGAATGTTTGTATTTTTCAGTTGAACAATTTTTCATAGGTTCCAAGTGTTTGCCTTATTTAATTAAGTTCAGAGTCCACTAAGTAATGCATCTTTCTTGACTTGAAATTCACGATCGCACCTTGTAGGTGACTTTAGCTTACGACTTTTTAAACCGAAATTTATAAGGCGCCCTAAGTTTATTTTCGCTTATTTCGCTGCAGACCACATGACTACTCCGTGCAATTCCCAACTTTCATTGAAAAACAGGTTGTCAGCACCGGTGCTTCCGACAGTAACCAGGAAGAAAATCAGGTTGGGTTATAGTCATAACAAACCCAGCTGGTGTGAAAAACGTAAGGAAGAAACAAAACATGGAATGGATCTTTACAGATGCACCCGGTGGATAGCAATAACACACTTCATTGTTTGAACCCAATCCGGTATTTTCCTAACACAGTGTCCCCATAAGAAGCATCCTAAGTTTAGTCACGGTAGCTAATGGCAAGGTGTATTTTAGTTTCTTCCTTCCGTCTTTTCCTCGCTTCTTCTAAAGGCTGATGAAATGCAACTGAACAACCGAATACTCAGAAGTAATGATCAAAAAATATTCTAAGCATATCACGATATACTTGAAACTATGTTCGTGCAATTTGCCGGTGCTGTTCATTTTTGAACAACATATCTTGCTCTTCAGCTTGTTCTCTTTTCGGTCTGTGAACTGCATCGATCTGATGGAAACTGAGGGTCCGGTATTTGCTTAGAAATTTCTAACATAGAATTTACGCCGATTGCATTTCTGTCCGAGTTCGTACTTTTGTTTGCCCATTTTACCGAGCATGGTAAAAATAAGTCCCAGTATATTCCAATTTAATAAAGTTGCAGCAATCTAGTTACTTCACATCAAATAATTTCCACTTTGCTTTCTCGTACCGAAAGATGTCATTCGAAAGTTCAACTTCTGGCTATCAGATTTTGTCAAGTCACGTCGAGACATGTGCGTATTTGTTCAGATTCATTATAATAGCTCATTATGGATGGAAAGAATAACCAAGAAGCTTCAGTATGGACTAGCATACACTGAAGCACATTAACTACAACGCAGACCATTAGACTAGTAGGTCAAGCAATTAATTTTTCTTCTGTTTTCAGTTCATACTGACCGGATCTCATTCATTAAATCCCTTAACCGGAAGTGCAATTTGGTATTTCCATTCACGTGGGACATTTTTTTAACAGAGTTGTTTATGACAGATAGGAATTGAAGGTCCGTTACTGATATTAGAACCGATCCCGTCTAAATCCCCAATAAAAACAAAAGACAATCTGCCTACACTTTGCATGTCCGGCCACATGAACTAATAACATTACGTTCGCTGCTCACCTGATACTTGGCAGATAAACGACTTATTCTGTCAACCTGTGCAGTTGGTTGTAATCGACGTTTCTTTGGATTTTCAACTATTAAATGCCACTGTGAGATTGGAATTGTATTAATTAGCTTCCTGACCTAATAACCTGATCAGATTACTGATCACAGGGCAGTCAAAAAAGCACGGAAGACGTAAACAGATAGCTAACGTTGCACAAATAAGGAAGACAAAATAGTCCGGGAGGTTTTTTGTCCACAACGCTGCTACTGGTGATAACTGGGGTTTATGCAATTATTTATGGACATTCTGCGTCCACCGAATTTCACTAGCTACCGAAGGTAATTATTGAATTTATCTGTTTTTCTAAAATAATATCTGAAAACCACAAAAAAATTCACCTCAGCGCCGTCGAACAGGAAGTGATCGGGGCTAGCAAAGATTCCTGCCAGCAACATTCATGTACACTCATATACGGAGGTTGACAGGTTGACAGCCGCCTTAGGAATGTTGAATTTCCGCTTCTTTGTTTCATGGATATGTCACTAAGACAAAAATCCAAACTCCTGCACACGAATTCTGCAAAGCATCTTCTGACAAACTTTTAGAAAAATTTGAATTGGAAGTCCTCCAGTTATTGTCATCCAAAAACGTCGTAGAATGCTTATCCGGAGAGCATATCGAAACGTGATATGCCGCGCGTGAAAACTATCCAATATAAAGGCTTTCTTAGACCGTTTTGTTTAAATCCCTAAGCATCGTCATACCTTTGCCTCACTCAGGGAAACTCCGCTCGGACTAGGTGATCGGTAACCAATAAAGTATGTTGAATATCTCGTCGAAAACAAAATTTCCAAGTGACAAATAGAATGCAAAAGCCTCAGAAGGCGGCTAGCGAGATGACCGATCTTCAATGACAAAGTTGGCAAGTTCGCCTCCTTTTGCTCATTAAGTTTTGCATCGCAGAAATAATGTGTCATTAAAACCTAAGTTGAAAATAACGATTTTATAAAAGGAAAGCAACTCGCATCCATCAAGGGTGTAAAATTTTCTTATTTCCTCTAGCCTATCTTGAGTTATTTTGAGTCCTGTAAAATATTGGCGCTACTTTTAATAAGAAGTGGAACTTGGGGCATCAGCACTCAGAGACCGAGATGGTGATCACTTTACATAGGTTCATTTGTCATGTTACATCTGGAATTTCTCAGCTCAAATTGATTAACACAGTTGGATGTTGGTGTCCACGTCAAACTTTTTAATAAAATTACCTGTATCACTCGGCAAAATTAATCATCCACTCTCTGCACAGTGATGAGAATCGTCCGTGGAACTGACTCTTCCGATGTCGCCGCCACTTGAGCAAACATGGTTGTTTTAGAAAGAAATTCCAAAAAAATGCCAATTCCGATTAGTTATTTGATATCATGGTTTCACACGTACCCGAAAATGTAGTATGATTTCCATTATCTTATTTGATTTTGATCTGACATATTTTAGTTTTAGCGAGCTTCAGGCCAGAAATGTGAGCAGCTTCCGATCATTCTGTCCGAAAGGTGAAAAACACCATTGGGGTAACGTAATGATCAAAACCAAACGCCAATTCAGTTGATGCAGCAGACACGCACACACTGATGGGGACAAAATATGCTTAAATTAGCATTTCTCTGTGGGGTATGCTTCCGTCCTCTCATTAAGCATTTTGTCGTCTATTATCAACGTCTATTGAAACTTACCTCTCTTATTGCCAACTGACGGTCTGCAAACTGCTTCGTATTCATCCTAGTAGATAATAAACTGGTTTTGTCTGCTCTAGACACTGCAAATCGATCAAACTGGCTCAGTATATGGACGCCCTTCATGCTTGACTCAAGCTCAGAGCAAAACGCAAAGAACTAGCACGCCGCAAGCCGAAAGCTCAGTTTTCCCGAAATTGACAACTGACATGCAATTTTCAGTCTCAACTGGACTCTTCATGCCAAAAGCTGGTTGGTCACGACCCAAAGCAGGCATGAATTGTTGTGAAATTTTAACAACTGTCCGCTTATGAAGCAAACTTTCCACCGTAGTAACTGTCAGGTAACCCCAACTCGGCTTTCCCTGGATTCTTCCTCATTATTCTACTGCTAGAGTTTTGTTCACATTTCTGTGAACGCTGGGAAAACGACAAATGCCACACGTAAAATTTTTACCTAGTATCTCCGCGTAGCAGGTTATCACGAGTTCTCTCGTTCCATAAAAGCAGCCTCCGAACGTCACAAATCCCTACTAATAAGTTTGGACTGCTCAAAAATAACCTCATGAAGATTGACTAAAAATACATGCAATCAGCAAAGCTCGTCAATTTTGTACAACAACATTCCCATCCGAACTATGAAATTCAAAATGTACCGAAATACGCCAAAACAATCCCTGTGCAAAACTTATTGATGTAATATAGTAAATTTGCCAAAGCAGCAGTTTTCCATGAAGATAAGGCTTTGTTCATCCCTTTGAGCAATGTACTACTGAATAAAATTGTTTCCCTCGACATCCGACCGCACGGCACTTGTTCCTTGAAGTGTACAATCATGTTATCGAAATTGCCCCAATTGAAGCCAACTACTATTTCAATAAACTGAGTGAATTCATTCCTTTGTGATTGAAAATTTGACTGGGGCCATAGAGCTTTCGTTAAGACAGTCGGATCATTCATTGCGCCTGTTTTACTCAGATATTTTCCACAGTTCAGGAACATAATGGTACAGTGTCACAGATTGCCAGCTTTGTGTCATAAATCGAGTGCCCACTGTGACAAATGAGGAGAATTCTGCTAAAGCTTAAAACCTTTCAACACTGCCAGCTATGTCAACCACCTCACGGTAAGCTTGGCGTCAGCAGGTTTGCTTAATTTTATGTGCATTGTACTTTTGGTGTGGATACTAACTGGAGTGAATTTTGCGATGTATACTGACAATAGCTAGGATAATAACACGACAGGAAGAGTGAATATTTGTGTTGTATTTTAATGCAACGAGTTAAAATCCGTGAAATGGAATAGGTAGGAAGGAAAGGTAGATGTTAATTTCTGGTTATCGGCGCAATTGTCGTTGACCTACACGCAACACTCGGTGGAACGCACAAACAGAGCATTGCTCATGAAAAAGATGTACTGTGCTCGCAGTTATTCTTAACTTGACAATTGTGCATAAACTGAAAACCCCATCTCTAACTATTGGTCTGATACCGGTGCAGTGATTGGCACGATGTGACACACGAATCATTTTGGCGTATTTACTGAATGCGAAATAGACAGTACCGTTAGTGAGTGATGGGTGAACCATTCTATGCTTTTGGCCACGTAGCATCCGAATCGTCTACTCCTGCATCTTGGCTGCTAATTAGTCCATAAGCAAAAGTAGGGTGGACACGTTTGACCTGGTTTTTCTGTTTGGATAAAACAGTTCCTTAACAGTTTCGACTCAGCCTCCTTTGGAGGATTAGTTTTTTTCGTCTGGAAAGCAGTTTTCATTTTAGGCAGGTTACTCTCCCAGTATGCAAAACCACATATTCATAGAGCCATCAAAAATCTAACATTGCATTAAAAGTGAGAAAAAAATTGGTCTGCGAGTTTAGAAAATGGGGAAGGAGGTGAAAATCAGCACGAAACCTTGACGCGAGAAGATCTAAAATGCGAAATCTCCGGAAGGGACATTTTGCCTAGACGTAAATTTATTTACTTAGATTTAGCAAAATCGTTTTGATCAAGACTAGAATAAATTTCAGTTCCTGTAACGGCGAAACATCGATCAATGTTAAGGACAGGAGCAAGTACTTTGTTGCAAAAATTACTGAATTGGTTTGAATGGACTCTGTCGGGGTTCCCAGTTTTGTGAATAAGTGAGCTGCTCAAATCCTGCAAGATGAATTCAGTGTATGAGGGCTCGGCACACGATTAATAGAATCTGCTACACGATGACGGCTGGCATCCAGAATAGGGAGAGTAAACCGGATGAAAGAAACGAAAATAGATTGTTTTCACACTGTGAAGCAGAAAGAACGGTATATACATAATTACAATTTGTGTCACTAAAGAGATAGTAGACAGTTAGGCCGTCAGTACCTCAGCACAAATGGAAAACCATCATCTTTGACGTTCTACTCCATGAAGA
Organism: Fasciolopsis buskii; assembly: GCA_008360955.1. Lineage (NCBI taxonomy): Eukaryota > Metazoa > Platyhelminthes > Trematoda > Plagiorchiida > Fasciolidae > Fasciolopsis > Fasciolopsis buskii. The sequence continues at coordinate 129,494 of LUCM01004602.1, read as the reverse complement.
ATGAACGAGTGATTTTTTGCGTTGATTCTACCCTGAGTAAACGGAACCAGGCTATTACTGGGTACGTGGGAATCATCCGTGTTAGTTCCCAAACCGGGATCCTTGCATGCGTGCAACACATTCATGCATGGATACCGTTTTTCGACTTATTAGTCATTCTTTCAAAAGGCGAACGGTTATTAGCGCTAACAATCGTCGGAACGGCCATCTTTTAGGGTTATATGCTATTGAAGATAGCCAACTAGCCTCCAAGAAAACATGGACTCTTTGACGGGCCGCGCTACAATTCTGTCATTTCGTTGTTTTCTTGCGAGATTTTCGGTCTCATTATGATCTTCGTTCTCCGCTACAAACCGCTGGAATTATTGTTGTTCCAAAACCTTATCATCCTGGATTGGGATCATACCGTATTTTACATTATAGATATATTCCACCCAGAACAATTTATGAAGGCTGGCAGGCAGCTTTAAATGCACCTCTCTGGCCAAGTTGTCTGCTCCGGCATTGTTAAGTACCAACATCAGTTCTTTGTTTACGAAAATATCGGATCCGTCTGTCGCACCCTAATAACCGATTCATGTTCATACTTGGGTCATCAGCATACAAGAATCGTGGCCGAACCCGGATATCGCTGATTCACTCGTGTCGATAGACAGCTTCAGACTCCATCTGCAGGACAGAGTTTCGAACAAGAAGAAGACTGGAGGCGGCGTTGCAACATACACAAACTCCTTCTGGTCTGGCAAGTCCGAAACTGTTTAATACGTGCA
>LUCM01004602.1:90608-118157 GCA_008360955.1 Fasciolopsis buskii | reverse complement strand
GTTTAAGTCTAAACAGGTGCTGACTATGTAACGGGAAATGGAAGCATTCTGAATGAACAAAATCTAAATTTGCAAAAATGGCAAAGGAGAATGATAAGACGCATTTAGATAGCAAAATCTTGTCTAGTATCTTGAGACGACTAAGACAAAGGATATCATAGATTCGACGACATTCGGAACAAATTCGGCCTGAAAAAAAGGAACTCCTATTCCGAGATTGTACGGCCTACCCAAATTACATTAAAAATGGAGTACCTATGAGGCCTTTCTCGGACATGTGCGCATTCGCCGCTACACATGCTGTGGGCAAAATGGTTAGCTAGGTTACTGGGAAACCCGTCTAGACAGCAGGTTAGCAAAACATAGTCTTGCGAGAACATTTGAGCTTATCGATTCCGCGAAAGTAATTAAATATGAAGGACGAAGGTGCTTTTTTTTAGACTCACCGCCCTTTTTACCAACGTTTCGATCACGGAGACAATCGAATAGCTCCGTGACTCCACTCGAAACAATGGGCTGTTAGCGACAAGTCTTCCGTAGCAGACTTTGAAACAACTATTGTTCTTTTTGGGTAAACCCTTTTACAACGGGGGGGGGTACGCATTTAAAAATGTCAATTAATCAAGTTTACCGTTTCAAAAGGACGGCGTAGTAATGGGCCCCACTCGGTTCCGCTAACTAGCTGACAGTTTCATGGCAAAGCTTGAAAAACGTGCGCACTCGAGTCGTCCAATACTAGCACTCTACAAGGCGTTTATGTCGGATGACATCTTCTGGTGTACGCAACCCCTAGACGAAACTAAACAACTGTTGAATATGTATCAACTCGGCCTCACGACAAATGTGAAAATCAGCAACAGCAGATGAGAGCTAAAACAGTGAAATAGCTTTCTTAGATGTAACCGGACTAAGTCGTCGAGAGACGGCTCATTTGGCGATCATACACAGGAAGCCTACGTGTGTGGAGATATATATATATATGGTGATGTAATGGCATGAGTACGAATCACTGAAAACGAGCTTGTTCGCCAACTTGTGTTTTTCAAATATTTTATAGTTTTCATTGTCAGTCCAGTGGATGCAATTTAAAAGTTCATTCAGCCTATCACAATCAGTTCAGTGGAGACCTGGGGGAAAAACCCGTTTACTTTCGACTCAGTTGGACGTCCTGTCTACATTGCATGCCAACAGTGAAGACCACAGTCATTGTTGCAATTAAATCATATTGACCATGTGGTCTCAGTTGTGACACAAATCTCAATAAATGAATCTATGTTTCCAAGACGATGACACGTGATAAAACCAGATAGTGTTACAATCTTAGACGTTCAACGAAACATCGCACTGAAATCTGATTGCCTAAGTTTGAAAGTGACTCACTTAACAAAGTGTTTTTACCAATTTCATCATATATTCGAAAACATCGCCAACTAGAAGTATGTTTTATTAGGTGTGATTAGGCAAATTACTTTGAAATAAACATGTTCACGTTGTTTGAACTTAGAGCTGTTGTTGGAATATCAGTTTAGTGTTGTGAACTCCGCGTGACATACTCCATCATTGATAAGATAAAATCTCGAGGACCTCCAGGACTTCAGTGGGCAAAATACTCCCATGTTGTGCAGCTTCCACGTACGCCATTGCGGCCCGTGAGCCGGTTCAAGTTTTGACTGTAAGTTGCACAAATATTGATAACAGTTTTATCGTGATGTTGGTTTCCATCAAACTTCGAGGGGAATTTCCTGAAAATGGTTCTGCTGAGCAGGTAGTTTGTCAGCGGATAGTTAACTTGTCTTCTTTTTCTCAGCATTGTTTTCATTTCAAATCTCGGTTAGTTAACTTCTTTCTCAAAAGTAGGATTTTCCTCAAAAGAACAATCATCGATTCTCCATTTTTCCCTACTGTTAATGAAATAATGCTTCCCAAATTGTCGTTACAAAACGATACTTATTTTGCGCTTCTGCATATACTGATGTTTACTCCAGAAATCACGTTTCCCTTTGTTAGAACTTTGTTGTATGCACACAACATCTATGCTGTGCAGGCCACCTCCGGCAAATGCAAAGTTAGTGAAATTTGAAACTCATGTCTTCGTTTGCTCCTAGGCACATACTTCACAACAGTCAAGCTGTTTACCGAGACCGTTTGCACTGGTCCTTCAGTGCAGACATTTTCATTGTTAAGGTGCGCTATCAAACGTAGCCCACTTTAGAGTCATTTCAATTAACAATTCTATGGCATGTTCCTGGGCGCTAGCATACAACGAAAATGAAAGTATTTCCCACCGGATGTTAGCTGAAACAGTAAATCAACTATCGATCAGGGCGTTGTATGCTCGCCGGAAATCGGCCTGAGCAGTTCAAATGTTTTGACTGATAGACAGTAAGATAGAATGTGGATTTAGGGAGGAACGTAAGTGCGCAGCATATAGGCGTATACAGGGTTGCGTTCGGTGTAGCTTCAAGGTAAAAACAAGCATAGATAAAGCACAGAAGCCAACATTATTAAGTGGAGATAATTTGATAGTTCAGTGAGCCACTTACCCAAAAGACGGTTCCGTATGAGCCCAACCCCTGAGCTCCTGTCACTGCGAATGGAAGCAGACAGATATAGCAGAACTAGCTCTACCCAAGTGGATACAAGTAGTATCCCCCAAGCCCGCATATCTTAAAATTTACCTAGGACATGGGAGTAAAACGTGTTCTTGAAATATCGCTGATTTTAAAATTTATTTGACATTTATCTAAATTCAATTTCAGAGTTTACTTACAACTCTACTTAAACCGTTCAATATTTTAAACTGAAGTGATTTGTGCTACTTATCTAGTTATATGCTTTCATAAACCGTCCAGTTCCCATAAAAATCTAACGGCAGAACGCAATTTGCAAGTTGGATGTGCAAATCAGGAGTTGGTGTATTATACATAATACATAAGGCGATGCCTTTACGAGGCTTCAGCTGCATGTCTTCTGAGATAAAGCAAGCCTCTTTTTGGCGTATTTCAGTTGTTGCACAAATAAACTGTCTTGACTTCAGTCTTTGAATGACTAACCCAGTATTGGTTGGAATTTCATTTTATTGTCTCTAATTTATATTTTATACTGACCCATATTTCCTGGTGCGCATGTCATGCTCCTTGGTCTCAAATTGGCTCCCAAGCATTTGAATGGTCATTCATTCACCACCGGTCTCGTGCAAGAATGTTCCCGGTGAGAATAAAGTTTCAACATAGAACAGACGGCATTTACATTAGAACCAAGATTAGTCCTTAGATGTACAGTTCACTGAATCAAAAAGAATCACAGAGGAAGGCCAAGGTAAATGTCTTTTCACTGAATGGGCAAAGACAAGGAGTGGGAAATATATCTGCCTGTCTAGAACGCCGCCTTTCCCATCAGTAAAGGGAGCTGGCTTGATGAACACTCATAAATGACTGGCCACCAAGAGGAGCAGTCAACCATTAGTTTTTCTCAATGCTTTATTTTAGAATTCAGCTTAGAGTTTATTCGAAATAGAATCCCTTTTCATTCAGGCTTCTTTACACAAACGTGTACATCCATTCGTTAATCCAGAAGTGGGTGCCTCAATGCACTTGCGAAAATATTTTTCTTGCTGCCAAACGCCATTGCACACGTCCTACTCATAAGTAGGTAAACAATATCCAGATTTGGCATTTCAGTTTCATGTGTTGTCCTGGTCAAATATACAGTTTGGTTCATAAGTGCAATCAAAAGCAAGACAAATTCCGATGCCATTTGAGACCGTTCCGAACCGTCAAAACAATATCTACGGGAGTGGAAAAAGGCCCGAACGAAAACAACAAATAACAGCACAACCCTGTGTGCACCTCATAATTTGATTTCCGCTGTTCCCAAAGATTTGTGAGGAACCTATAGTAAAGGCATTACTCTGTTCACGAATGGATTACACGAGCTGTCATTTGGTTTATGCATTGTACTTGGCACTATCTTGACCTGGTTTGTGGTTCCGTTTGCCTTTTATTCAACCTAGACCTCTGAACCAGATTAAACGCAACCGTGCAGCGTTCTGGATGTGCTAATTTTAGCTACTCATCTCCAAATCAGTCCTTCCATTTTTGGGTGTCATAAACGTATGCCAGGTAATCCAAGCAACACAGTAGATGTAAACAGGCAGCATTGACGTACTGATCAAATCAAGTCAAATTATCACCTAACAAACTCAGTAAAAGGCTTCGACGGTTGCACTCAAAAATACTGGAAAATCCTCGGGACCAAAGGCCAGTGAGCATTCTCTAATCTGCAGCCAGGAATACAAGCAGTCTACTGGGTAATACGGCTATGTTCACAAAGAGGCTCTTGCGGTCTTCAAAAGATGCAAGATTAAGCAATCCTTAGTGTGTGAACAAGATGCTTGCTGAAGTTTTTATTTATGTTGAAAGTTGTTTCCAAAAATTCATTTCAAAATTTGACTGATCCAATTCATGTGTAATGGCATCAGCCGTCGATCAATTTTGGACATCATTTACCCTACCATCTGCTTTGACGCTCAATGTCAGTTTTGTTACTTATGTTCGGTTGCGTTTGTTTTACCGCAAACGAAATCTGTGCGTTTCCGTTCGTGCGGCAAGTTCCGAGAGTCTTCGTTCTTGAATCGTTCCGATCACTGGTTATTTCTCTGCCATGGTTTGCCTGCGCGCGTATTGCCTAACCGGAGCTATTTCGGTACCGCGACATACACGATGCATTATTTCCATCCAGTAGTTGACTCGAGTCTTCTCTGCTATATCCTTAGGGTGTATTTATCAACCGCAGCTTGAAAATCCGAATGAAGACAGGCTTAGTGTCGCATTGCTGGCGTCTTCCAAATGTGTATCCCTAAGCACAACTGCATGTGAATCTTTATGTTTATATGCATGTCATGTTAGACCGCCTTGTACCGTACTGTTTATAGCGCATAAAATGCGAGTGCTAGAGTGCATTGTTTTTCGTTATCAAAAGGAGTGGTCTCTGAATGTCGGGCGATAAATTCTATCACGCTTCTTTTACTTCAGTCTTGTAAAGAATTGCCTGCACCACTGGTTTGATGAGTAACAAAACCAGGGACGTCGCCATAGTCATGTGCATCTCCTTTAAACATTTCAATGAAAAATGGGAATACTACTGTTCCGCCTTATGCTCCTACTCGGACGAAAGTAGTTTTCGAAGATTGGAAAGGAATACTCAAGGGGAAACGCGTACAAACTTTATGGAGTAGTTGTGAAGCTGGATGTCAATAAGCTGGTATATTGGGCAGAAACACTCATTTACGATTAAACTAGGCACATATATCTAATCGTAAGCTCAAGAGTGGCAAGAATTGAGGTAGGTGCTTTTAACTGCTATCAAAAATGTCTGTAATTGTGTTCGCGGGCGTTCCAAGGTGGTCGATTTCGTGTCTTTTTCGGGCGATAAGTGCTTCCTTTGGGAATAAATTTTGAAGCCATTGTGCTACTTGTGACATGTTGCTGCAGCAGTTGTTTCTACATATAAGCGAATATTCAGCGGACACAAGTAAACATACGCCATCCAATTCTGGGACGACTGTTGCGCTAGAAATATGCGAAGATGAATTTTTAGTGAATAATTTACCATCAAGCAACCTGACAGTAGTGCTGGTCTTAGGATCATTCTGCCAAAGGTGATGGACATGGCGATGTTACCGTTTTCCATCAAATATCTTATAACACATATATGGATTCTCCCACGTCTCCATATCCTCGGACGATGCGAGGATATGCGTGCACGATTTCATGCTCGTTCGTCACGAGTGTCGTGCAACACAACGCCTTTGCCGCTGTGATCACTATGTCCCATCTTGATATCGGGATACGGTAGACTTAATGATTTGCTTGCAATATTTGTTGACATTGCTGTTTCAGCCAAGTTTTTGCAGTTTTGTGGTCCCGGCCAATATCCAGGACCTTCAGTTTGCTTCCATTGTTGAAAACCAGGCCAGAATTTGGTCTGGGGCCTTATCCCCAAAATAAATCCTATTGTTTTTCTATATCTCTAAATTTTTAGCCAAACAAAAGATATTTTTGAAAGTTTTTTTCACGTTCTTTCTTTCCTTCTTTAATTAGCTGTGTACTTTAACGCGACCATTCATGGCGTCTTAATGTTTCGTGGAAAGTTCTCCGCAGCAGTCACCGTCCTGTGCAAATCACAAAATAAATGAGCACAAGTAGAAGGGAAGTCTATAAAGTCTATAAAACGAACACGATAAATCTGCAGTTGTGATACAAGAGAGAATAGACTGAAGACATTCAGCCCGGAAACTTCTTCGAACAATGATTTAGCCATCTCTAGTGCGTGAAGCATTTAGGATCAGAGATAGTACTGATCTTGAACAGACGATGGTTTTCTGACGTTTTAATTTTTCAAGTCATTTTGTTTACACCAATAGGGAACACATGCACACACTGCAAAAACAAATAACATTAATTCAGTCTTGCATACATTTAAACAGCTCTGAAGAGGAATCCGAATCAACCATTAGAATTGCTTTACTTACATACCATCCAGTCTTTTAACTGCCGTCCTAGGGACAGATCTCGAGAGCCATTCCCTCGAGTGTGGGTTTTTCACTGGTTGAATTTTTTGACGCCCTTTTTTGTTCACGTGATTTGTTGTCAGAAATCGGAGTAATAGGGCCCGAAGGCAACACCGTTGAGGATTGATTATTGTGCATAATTAATTGGTTCGAAATAGTACCGCAGCAGATGGTTCAGCCTTTGATTTGGTTTGTGTCAATTGTTCGCTTCGACTCGCTCAAACGTTCATTCGAAGGAATCATAATATTCGCAAGCTGACTTATATTGATCATCTGTACATAGCAATCTAGGCGATGAGGTTGTCTGGATCCAAGGAAATGTCCCCAGCGCATTCATGCACAGATGATTGGGACTTTCATTTCGCAAAGGCTACTTTGAATTCCAAGCCAATGGGTAAGGGATTCATCATTATCAAGGGAATCCTGGGCTCAACCCTGGAAAAGCCAAACCTATATTGTCAAAACTGGATTAAAGCGAAACAAAGGTTTAGCGTCCAGAAACATGCACTAGACTAATGTCATTACTAACATGCAAGCTGAATTGATACGGATAACAAATCAATCGCCCGCAATCATAAACCTTGAAAATGAAGTGAACTTCATGCGGAAACTTCTTTACTTAACTACTAGACCGAAAGACTCACCAACTGATGACAACATGTCCAATCGGCACAGGGGGCACTAAAACGCCCCCAAAAGGGTTTTATATCATAGGGATTTTGGTAAATTTACTGGCAAAATTGAAAATTTAACATTTCTAGTTTTAGTTTTGCCCCAAAGGCTGAAACACAAAATATATTAATGATTTCATATCGTGAGCAACGCAGTTGGTAATTTTTGGAAATGCAAATATATAACTAAGTGAATAGGCCATAGTTGATGGTTTTCATACACGAAAGATTCAAACGTTTACAGAATATATGAAGAAACGGCACTTGAGTCTTTCAGTGTTCTAGGTAGTCTTACTGCGCGGTTTTAATGAGTTCTAATTTTGAAGGTTATTTTGTCCGGTGACTCACTGGTCGAGAGTTTCACTGTTGTGGTCATCGCTTCAGTCATTGTCATATTGCATGGATAGGTGTTTCCTTACTGATTGCGTGAACACGTGTTGCTTGTTTTAGAGGGTAACTTGGAGACTGTTATTATTGAAACCAAAACATTTATTTGAACTAAAATGTAAGATTTGGGCTAAGATTATGCTCACAAATTATTTTTCCCGTTGAGTGCCTAATTACCCCCTGGCAATCGTAAAACTTACTTATCATCCGACAAACGTTTCTGTCTAAAGTCCCGCTGTTTAGGCCTTTCGTTATAAATATTGCGGCAAGAAATGAGTCGACGAATACCTCCGGGTCGTGCTTATATACGCGGGCACTCCAGAACTACGATGTGGAGACGAAGAATGGAATCGCTGAAGGTTGCTCGCGCTCAGGTAGAACCAATACACCTCTCAGAGTACGAACAGTGGATCATAAATCGATGTGGTGGGTTCTAGAGCTTTTGGTTGTTTGCAATAAATAGATGGTAGCACAGCGTCTCCTGAGTCAGAAGTAAAGTGTGGAAAATTAGTGGGAGCAAGCGTTGTATGTGCGACTGATGCGCCAGATATCTCGGGCAGTTTTTACGGATGAAACAGCTTTGTGTGTCACTGATTGTAGTGACGAGGAAATACAGCAAGAAGCTGAGTACGTTGCCGCATCAAGTAGCAGCGCGATTGATTCCTGGTTAAATGATCCATCACGGGACACCCGTAAATTAGATCTTTCGTCTAGCGACAATGTGTACTTTTAGCTCCCAACACAGAAACCCTGGTGTGGACAAAAGGTAATGACGTGAACGATAAGGGTCAGCTATACTTGGGGATTAAACGTTTGCTGTAAACAGATTTGGTTCCTGCGATATCCGTTATTTCTGTCACACGCCAAGTGGCGTTGCAAATACATTTATCAGTGGAGGCAATCAAAACCATGCTTAAAGTGTTTAGGCAAATTCATCCCGAATGACCTACGGACCCGCGGGCTCTGCTAGGTCCACCACGCACACGATGAAGAACGCTGTGAATACTGGCAAGTATATTCATTTTCGGCTGGAAGAGTGTATACAGAGAGCAATGGAAACGTACCAGACGACACCCTGCGGCGAAATCAAAATTCAGCCGCACCTCGGATCATAGCAACAATTGTGGCCTGTCCTGGATGCCCTACTTCAACCACTTTTGCAAGTGGTCAACGTGGGACTTTACTATGGAATGAATAAGCCATCAAACCCAGGAGAATATTTGGCTGATCTCATCAGTGAATTAAGGATACTACTAAATCGCGGTATGTCCCTTTGTCGGAAAATGAAACTATGAATGATTACTTTGTTTAGCGTCGTCGCAGATGCTCCAGCGAAGGCCGTGATTAAACAAGTCAAGCCCTATACCGGGTTCTACAGTTGTCCACGATGTAGCGTCAAAGGTTGTAGCATTAGCGGGCATAGGGTTTTCCCAACAGATGTCGGTCGGCAAAGAACGGATACTGACTTCAGGTCCACACGTCAAGAGGAACACCACACAGGAGAATCCACATTCGAGCAGTTAATCCTGGATATGACCAAAGCTGTCCCCACGGAGTACATACATATGGCATGCCTGCGCATTATGAAAAGAATGTTGACGATATGGTGAAAGGTCGAAGAGCCAGGAAAAGCCGCGCTTTCAAGGATTTTGTTGTTGCAAGCAAACGAACACCTCTCAAAAATTTGGAAGCGCCTCGATTGTGATTTTCCACGGGTTTGTAGGAACTCAGATGATTCTGATTATTGGAAGGCTTCCGAGTACAGGCGATTTCTGCTGTACATAAGACCCTCAGTTCTGAAATATATTTTTGGAGAAGAATTATATATGGACTTTTTGCAGCTGTCGGTTTCTGTGTACATTCTGGCGCTTTCACCATTGGATTATGTCGAACAACAGTGCCAGTTATTCGTAAAAAGATTCACTGGATTGTACGGTGAACAGCACGCAGTTTTCAGTATTCATTCGTGGTTGCACGTTTGTCAGGATGTGCAGGTGCACGGGTCGCTGGACAGGTTCATGGCTTTCCCTTAAGGAAGGCACGTGCAAAATATCCGGAAGCGCATCACAAGTCTAAATATGATAGCCGAACAAGTTTTCCATCGGACTGTGGAACGCACTGCCGGGGACAGGATGCACTTGGAGGTCAAATACTGCGCCTACAATATGGCACGTCCACTTGGCAGATGACGTCTAAAGGGATAGTATCTAGAATGAATCAAGCAGTATTGTCCAGCGAGTCCCCAAACAATGTAGAGATGATTGGCCGCTCGCCGGCCGTCATCGTTGATAATTCTGAGACGACACTGATCTACCGTATGTATAAATGAACAAATAATTTTCTCACTCAACCAGTTACGTCCTCTCACTCGGGTATTTTCAAGCGCCAGACATTGTCGGAAAAATTGGAAAAATGCCATGTGGAACAAATACGGTGCAGAGGTCTGTTACTTTCTTATCGGGATTACGTGGTATTTATCCTCATTGTGCACAGTTGAAGATCGTAATGAGGCAGTTTCTACTATGGATTTTTGATTGCGTTTCAGATGTACTCCGTCATTAAATCGTTAGGTGACCAGTCAGTGGCCGTCGTCTATCACTTATGGCTTGGTGGGATTGATATGGCCCTTTGGCCAACGACAGTAACGCGGCGTATTCAGCATCCGGTTATGGGCGGCCTCCCGCCAACGGCATACTTGAAAATCCATAAGATTAGAATACACAAGACAATAGGTATGAGTACATGTTTATAAAGACGAAAAACTGCCTCAGACAATTACGAGCTGGCTATGCAATTACAGCGCCTGCTGGAAGACCTCACCGAACTACCTCCTTCGGATGCGGCTGCCGTCCTATACATCGGGTAAAGCGTAAACGGTAAGCATTTTGCCTATTCTTCATTTTGTTCTAGAAAACCGGTAGTTTTTTCTGACCGCGAGTTGGACGAGAGCTATGGTTCCTGAGTCACCTCAACTGGAAGACGTATCACCTCATATCCAACATTCTTCTTCGAAGACTTTGAATATAAACACGACGACCAGCAACTTCCTTAGGTAATCCTATTTTTTCATTGATAATTTTGCACCAGCGTTCGGTCATCCTGACCATGAGCAGCCCATTACTTTCACTCCACTCCATTTGGGAGCCCATCGGTGCCATCGGGGCCCATCTATTATTGTCTCGTACATTTTTCGGAACCATTACTCCCAATAATACTGTAACCAGTACCAGCAAAGCACCATCAAAGCCATCCAGCAAAATGGCTGAATGCTGGGGAGAGGAACTTTGGATTAATAGCTGTTTCCCAATGTTGACTTCTAGAAATGTTAGGCGTGGCAGGCCTCCGTGAAGGACGAACCGCGAGAAATGAAAGCTAAATTGTTCGCTTTGCGACAGATGATCACAGATTCCCAACCGCGACCAAAAGAATGGGATCTGCCGGTGGGCACTTTGTCCGAGTTCGCCAATCTTAACAAAAGGCTGCGAAACCCCATATACTACGACCGGGTAGTAAGTTGCACTTAAAGTCTATCAAACTTTTAGGGCCAAATTTCGCATGAACGTACGGGCATCTGCATTCGGTGATGGAACTCGGATGTCATGCGCTATTTGGTGACAACATCCGTCTTGCGTCAGCTGAATATGAAAGGTGTCCATGGGAAAACGGCTTTGTCTGGCATCAGACTTAGTTGTTTGGTGTTAGGTAGGTTAAAAACTGCATTGCTCCCAACCTGTAGACCTGTTCCTCATAGGCTGCCTAGGAGCCAGCGTAAAAAATACGAGAAAAGATGACGCAGTGTCAAACACTGCATGTACTCCGCTCAAGACAACAACAGAAACTCAAGGAGCATTGGTGTCCGTTGTTCCGCGACAACGACGAATCAACTTCCAGCTGCTCTGAAAGCAATCTGCATTACGAACTGATGTATATGTATCCAAAAAGAAAACAATGAAGACGTACATATTCATCGAATTTACATATATATACCACGCGGCGTTATTTCTGCATTCACATAACGTTTGCTAATTTCAATTTATACTGTCACCATAAATATCTTCCGTCAATTATCTTACAATAATCGTGCTATTTCCCATTTTCATATTCAGACTGAACTAGATTTTCAGGAGAATTTTTGTCAAAGACAGACTAAAATTAATCAGATACAACCGAGGAAATACGCATTTATTGTAAAAGTTATTTTCGAAATTTGTTAGTAAAAGATGAACCCATACGCCAAAGATTATGGTTTCTTCCTGGCGGTTCCAGTTAGGCGCTTGGTGCACTGCGAAAGGCAAAAATGCATATCGGAACGTTGCAGCGTTTATAAAGTCGTGGAATTTAGATTCTCTTTAGGCATGCCGCGCAAGCGAACAGTTAATTTGCAAATTGCGATCAAGAAAGTAAAATTTGGCGTTACCTGGAACTACAAGAGCCCATTTTGTGGAAATTCCCAAAATGACGCCAAACATTCCCAATTTTATTTTCTCTGGTAGATTTGGGAATGATTTGTGATTGTTTTAGGGTACTTTCGAGGCGTTTTGGAGGCGTTTGTGCTGACTGGGAGTGTGCAGTTTCACTAACTTGTTACCTCTGGTATAATGGATCAAGATAAACAGAGGAGGCGGCCACAGCGGGGTATTTCGTAAACCGACAAGCAGGCCGATCAAAATAAAATCATGGTGGAACCCACGACAAAAATTCATCCAACATCACAAAAATAGGCTGTCATCGTAGACAACGCAGGGAAGAAAAGAAAAGGAAGGTGCGGCAACGGTATCGTATATAAAACTTACAAGGCAATCTGTCACGATGACACTGCACCTGGACTTGGCGTGACGGTTTGCTTGCCTCCTTGATCCAACGAATTGTACAGGATGGCTTGCTTTAAGCCGAAGATCCAATCACGAACGGGAGGATCCATGACAAAGTAGTTTCCTGGATGCCCCAGCTGGGGTTGCTCCGAGTTAGCAGGTCATTTGAAAAGACAAGGCTAGGAATAATTTATACAAGTAGATCAGCTCTTATTCAGCTATACTTCTTAGACAGGAGGACAGGTTCTTGAAAAGACGAAAATGCTTGGATGACAACCTCAATCGTTATTCTGCTTAGGGGCTGAACTCCGAAGCAGCATTTGATAAGCAATCCACATCAAGTAAGCACCTACAAAATATTCCATACTGCGTAGGTCGTCGTAATTTTAAATATTGCGCGGTTGAGTGTTTATATTTCCGCGGAGAGATTCATAAAGTCCTCTTCTGTGATTGTCCAGTCCACATATCGATCAAGATCACCCAACAAAAATATATAAACAATAGAGCTCATTTGAATTCTGACTTGTGTGGGTGGGTCAACAATAAACGCGCGGCAGTTCCCTGTGTTCGTCTTCTCTCTTCCGTTAGCGGGCTGGGCTAGCTGTTCATATTTCACGCCACTTACTGTTCCGTGTGGCTGCTTATTCAAGGGAGCAGCAGTTCCGTCCCATTCCTTATGCGACTACGGGCTCTTTGTCTTGAGCTCGAACTTAGTGTCTCCACCCTCTGTGTTCGTTTCCTACTAGACTACAGGCTGTGCTCCGCCGCTAGTACCTGTGTCTTGTGCTTCACTGTGTGCGTAGATCAGCCAAATTCGGCAACATAACACTTCTGGAGCTGCGAATCCTTGGGATGTGTCTGTCGACCTCTCAACGGAATTGGAGATGGACTCGATTATTCGACTTCTGAAGAGGGGAAAAACAGCCGGTCCCGACGAATGTCTTTACAAATTGGTTGGTCGAGGTTCCATCGACCAGATATTCACTCTTTGCCAGATACTTGAGATGCGCCGCACACCGCCGCCCTAGGACCGTTGTTCTTCTAGACTTGAAGGGCGCGTTCAATTCAACGAATCGGACAACGCTATTCGCCCTGCGGTCGTAGTCTTTCTCAACTTGAAAGGTGCTTTCGACTACGTGGATCGACCAGTACTATTCAGTGCTCTCCACCGGAAGGGTATGCCGGCGAATTTCATAAACCTGTTCCGAGCATTGTACTTGCATACTTGCAGTGAACTATCACGTTCATTTGAAACGACTTACGGCGCTCAATAAGGGTGTCCCATCCCTCCATTCCTGTTCAACTTCGTCATGGGCGAGATAATGGAAGATGCTTTAGGAGGTCTCCGGGATGTAGGAGTCAAACTAGGAAATAAAAGGAGGCTGTATGGCTTAGATTGGGCCTTCTCGAATCCGCGGACTATGCACGACGCGCACCAGACAGACTGTCGAGGTTGGTTGCTCGCTTTGGCATGTGCTTTGCACCTTCAAAGTGCAAATTACTGTTACAGGACTGGACGACAGCAGCGCCGAACTTGATACTGGATGGAGAGGAAATAACAATGGTGGGCCGTTTCACCTACCTTGGTAGCTGCGTGTCCAACGATGGTCGCTCGGAAGTGGAGGTAAACACGCGTATGTCGAAAGCTCGAGCAGCTTTGGCTGAACTGAAGCACTTGTGGCGTCGGTCTGATATTTCACTGAAACTGAACGGTCGTGTGTACTGTGCCGCAGTACGCTCAGTTCTGTTGTACTGTTGCGAGACGTGGAGTATGCGTGTGGGCGATGTTCGTCGGTTGGAGGTTTTCGATCACCGATGTTTACGTAGTATGGCTAGGATTGGATGAAATGACCCTGTGAGTAATGTAGAGGTCAGGAATCTAGTACTAGGTGCTGGCTCTCAAAATACTTTATTTGAGCGTATGGAGCTTAGTGGATTACGCTGGTTTGGTCATGTTTTACGAATGGCGAACACTGGTTTACCATATCCTGCCCTATGTTGGGTTTGTTCCAAGGAGTGGAAGAAGCCATATGGAGGTCAACAGATGACATGGTAAAGTGGAATGAGAAAATGTGCAGCGAACGTAGGTAAAGTAGATGTCTCACGTGTCTGTGGTTGGGGTCCGAAAGATCCGTCAACTAGCTGGCTGGAGACACTGAAGGATATGGAAGTGAAACGTGAACAGTGACGACCGTGTTGTTATTTTCTATCGAATCAGAATAGTTGTAAAAGAGCGTTTTTACAGTTTTTCTGTTCCGTGTGCTGGAAGTAGCATCTTATCTTTTCCCACCTCAGTGATGCTTGCTTCGCTGTTTGCGCTGAACTATCATGATGATGATTTCTATGGTAATCACATAAACAGGTATATATTTCAAGCAGTAGAGTTTACCATATGTTTTTGCCTCTTGTGGTTTGGGTATCCCTTATCTTCAGTCGCAAAAGTTTCCCGACGAACATCCTTGTCATCTCGTTCAATTCAGCGCGGTTTGTAAATTTTTCATTTTTTTATTGAATTTCTTTTCCCGCTTGTAGTAGGCGGCTTCGTATTGCAACTCACAGCGTTCCCATTACCACATGAACTTTACGGACGACGACGTGAGCTAATCTGCGGTGGTTAGCGTGAATTGGTGGAATGAATTTTAGATCTGCAATTTGCGGTGCTGGCCTTGGGCCGGGATGTTCCAACTTCAGAATACCTTATTGTTCGTTCGTCCTTCGTAACTACTCAGCAATGATTATTCAATAAATCATCTGCATTTTAACGTAACCAGGAGGCACCAAGTCTCCGTATGCAGCCTCAGAGACAGTTTGTGAGCCCTCGCTGACCGATTCATGAGAGTAATTGTGACATGAGGATTACCATTCCAACTATTATGCAGCCATTTTTGGAAAACTTCTTGGTTATTCAGCATTGCCAAAGGATGAAAAATTGATAACGGCACCCCGGTGCCTCCTTGTTTGATGCAAACCAGGTAAATTAGAATCACTGGGAGAATTGTGGTGACAGTCTAGGGGCTTCCAAAAGATTAAACGAATGACCACAAGTTGTTATTTTTTGCAAGCACCTGGCGATTATAGTGTCAGTACTCACTAACCAAGCAGGTTATATTACTGCAAACCATCTCCGGTGTGCTGCACACTGATTTTACGCTTGATGTCCTGCAAAGTTAACGACGAACAACTTCCATGGCGTTTCGATATGCAGGAGTCACACCTAACGTTTTACCTTTGTAGTAATGTCAACTGGTTCTCGGTAACCTTGGCAATCGTCGGTATTTAATCGTCAAAGAGTCATCCCGCCCACTGCAATGACACTTGTGTAACGAAAGAAATGACGGTCTATGCGCGGTTGAATGCACTGACTGACAATGCACTATCAATAACAATAATATTATTTATTTCCTTGACAGTGCCGAAGCATGCAGTGCGCATGATCATGACGTTCAGTGATAGTCATATAGAAAAGTTTAGAAGACGTACAATAGCGAACGATGCGTATCCCAGGTGGTATACGTAGATTGAGAGCGCAATCGACAGCGAATTTTTTAATCGGGGAATTTGAGATCGGTGTTCACTTCTGGATCCTAAAACTTTGTGTTTGTCTTCCCTATATGCACGCAGCAGACCGAGGTGAGTCGACAAAATCACTGGTTGGTCTCTTATCGTGATTAGGTTCTGGAGTGATGGAAATTCACATGGTAGAGTGGACAACGTTTGGGGAGAAAAGAAACGACCTATAGCACTGAACAGAAGATTTGGAGATAATTTCTGGCGGAATGCATAGTCTGGAACATTGGAATCACAGTTCATTCAGTCGGTTGGAGATGGAGGCACGGGATAATAATTTTGTGGTCGCATGCCTAGTTTACGAGGTTTGTTCGTGGCTAGTTCTGATTTCTTGAGTTTTAGCTGGGTCGACCGGTGGAGAATGAGTTGGGGAGGGAATGAACACGTGGCTCAAATAAGGCGGTGTCTGGTGGACTCTTGTGAAATGTGGCATCCAGAAGCCGCAGTATGCTTCCAAGTTTGGCAGGCTGGGATGATGGTCTCCAGCCGTTTTGATTAGGAGCGGTCAGATGTATGAAACATGACAGTGCTCGTCGAATGCCATTAAAACATTTTGCCCGTGAGTTCAATTTTCACTAGTGTTTGGGCCAGAAGGGCTTTGGGGGGAGCAAAAGGAAGCCAGAACTAAAAGGTGCACGTGGAGCATTAAGGTTTGAGGTCTGTTAGCACAACAGTGCTAGTGGGTGAGACTAACCACGTGCTGGCCACCCAAACTGAAGAACACCGTCGAGGGTTGAATGCAGGAGGTGTAATCCACCAACCTAGTTGCACCTCCACGTCGCTGCAGCCAAGCTGTCCAGGTTCTACACTGGATAATCCAAGGCAGACGGAAGCCGCGGTAACCAGAGTGGGAGGTCGCTGTATATAAGCAAGCAGATTTTGACGGCCTGAAACGACAAGAACAGGAATCAGCTGCGGTCTGGCATTGCTGCCAGCTGCGAATTAAGAAGCAAACAGTCTTGCAAAGGGCTCAAAATGAAAAATGATGAGGCGTATATTTTAGTCCAAAAATGATAACTGATGCAATCGGCAGTCTGGTTTAATAAATGTGTCGATAGGTTTCCGGGATGATCCAGTATGTAGATCGTCTACACACTTAAACAGAGGAAAGATGTCCGTTATTTTAAGGGGTTTGAGCAAGGACAACCGCAGTAGACATAAATTACAGAACGGGCTTTAAGAGACAAAGTAGCACTAGGAGCTGACTAAATACGCGGTGCATAAATCATAAATTATGGTTCAGTCTATGAGTTCGTGCCGCTTAGGCCCAAGGATTGGTCGGGACTAGGGGGCGTGATGAATGTAGACTGTCACAGGGAAGAAAAGAAACCACTTAGGACTCATTTCCGGTCATCGAACAACTAGCCGCTGACTACCGAACAGGTAAAGCAATCCACTGATCCGCAGAGGATACAGTGTACTTCAATATTGTTATTTCGCAATAATAATATAAACATCGACCTCAGTCTCGCTACGTTCTGTAGCCGCCCAGTTTCGGTTATGAATCGGCAAACATATGTGCATATAAACCTACGGGAATGTGGCAGTCCTCAATTTTGATGCGAGCTTTCATACGAACCATGAACGCTTATGGTGTACTTTCCAATCTTCTGCCCTGCTGTGCGAACGCTGCGGGTGTAACGGTGATCCCGGCGACATTAGGTAACTCTTTATGAAGCTCATGAGTGGAACAAGTGGCGCATTGGCGTGAACCATAGGCAGCATTGGAGGAATAGAAAGCGGGAGGTTAAGAATTCTTAACCAGGAAAAGATGAGGGCAACTGAGAATTTTGGAATCTTGAAAAGCGTGAATCTGGAAGATGTGATTGATTAAAAACATTGAGGTTCATATGCGCATACGTACGTGCATATTTGTACGTTTGCGCAGTGACATGCACAGAGCTTGTCCAGGCTTAAGACGACATTAATAACCACCGAGCATGACCATAACAATATATTTACCCAGCTCGATACTTCGTACGGTCACACTATATATGCGCCATTTTCAAGGCCTACCCTCCTCTTTTTAAGCTTAATAAGCCTAAATAATAATAGTAATATTTTATTTCTTGGACTGCGCACAAGCGTGTAGTTTACAAGATCATGGCAGCGACGGTAGTGGCAAAATGGGGAGAAGCGCTCACATGCAAAGCCTGGAAGGCCTAAACAAAAGCTAAAAATATGTGCCATGTCCATTTTTTAAGATAAGAGCAAAAATGGCAACAAAGTTTCACACGAGGATTTGGGTCAAATAAGAACCTCTCGTCAGCACCAACTGGCGCCTTTGTTGCGCATCTCCTTGGCTGCCATATGCACGCAGAAGTCCGAGGAAGATCGACAACACCACCAGTAGGTAGCTCGATGTGCTGATATTCGTGAACGGCCGGGATAAACATGAATTGGACATGGTAAAATGGATAACTTGTGGCCAGAAAAAATGCAATGAAACAAAGAAGGATTGATGTAGAGACAGCTGCTAGCTGAATGCACAGTCTATTGGGCAGTATACTGATGGGACAATAGCAGGAAGAAGGCCGGAGAGTGAAGGCACATCTCACTGGGAAAGTGGAGGTGGCGGCAAAGAATAGAAACTTTGCAATCTTACGTCTGATTTATGGGGTTTGTTTTAAGTAATTTTATCTCATTTCATTTGCGGCCTATGGTGCGTGAGGAATTGGAAAACGAAAGTAAATCCCACTCAATGGAGGGAATGTGTGCTAGATAGTTGTTAAGGGCAGTCTTCAGGACACCATTCTGTTGCTAAACCTGGCAGCATAGGGTAATCATTCATGTGAAAGAAAGGTAATCATCCATTCTGATGAAGAATGTTGAGGTGCCTAGAGAAGATCAAATCATATCAGATGGAAGGGGCCTTTCCCGTGGGTTCATCTTGTGAAACTTGGGCAAAACTTTTCGAGACGGAGTAAGAGTAGTCCACAACAAAAGTGTAAACAAGAAAATTGGAACTAGGGTACTGTTTGCTACAACAGGGGTAGTGGGTGAGGCTGATCGAGTGCTGGCCATCCAACTTGAAACCACTGTTGAGGATCGAACGCAGGTGTAATCCGCCAAGCTGGCTGCACCCAAGCACCGCTGCAACCAAGCTGCCCCTCCCAATGTGAACCAGCCAAACCGGTGAATCTCACCATTCCCTGCACTGTTTTGATAACGCTGGAGTGCTCGGCAGGTGAAGGAAAAAGTGCGAACATGGTGCAGGTAGTATCAGCTAGAAATCGGATTTCCAGGATGGGATAATCCCAAGCAAGCCGAGAATCCTCGAGCAAGAGTAAATGATTACATCCACGCAGCACTGAACGGTCTGGAAGGAAAAAGAACTAGCGGCGGTCTGTACTTCATGCCAGCTGCGGATTAAGAAGCGATCGATCGTACGAGCCGCAGAAAAAAGGAAAGTACTAGTACGTATAAAGCATCCCAATATATAGGAGTGCTGTCAGATGCTGTCGCTATTCCGGAGTTTTGGGTGCATATAGATAGATGGGCAGGGTGATCCTGCATGTGGATAGCGTGAACGATGGCCGAATAAGGATACCACAGCGTTTCGATGACGGTATTAGAATTTTTTGAGAAGGCGCGCATCCTCATACTCGTAGTTTGCGCCATAAAGTTTATGGATCCGAAGCTAGACTACTGAGCAAAATGGAGCATTTGAGGAGACAGAACAACAGCGTAGCACGTCCGATGTGGAACTGCTTGTATATAGGTTATATGTATTAATGTCGGAACTCGGAGTGTAAGAGAGGAGGGTGGTTTGCAAAATAAGTTTTTATATAACTGACAAAAAGTAAAATAGAACAAATGCAATGGGGCAACCTAAATAACAGCCCTTGGAATGTAGAAAAAGAGGGGAACTATTTTTAAGGTGAGAGAGAG
Source organism: Fasciolopsis buskii (assembly GCA_008360955.1). NCBI lineage: Eukaryota > Metazoa > Platyhelminthes > Trematoda > Plagiorchiida > Fasciolidae > Fasciolopsis > Fasciolopsis buskii. Next base: position 98,259 of record LUCM01004602.1, on the reverse strand, counting down.
GACAACTATTGGTTCAATCTACCGTAATCAGTGCTCCTAGCATTGGAACCACCCTTGTCTGTGCTCCAGGTTCCAAACGAAATCCTCCAAAGATAAATGCCCAATTATATTCCAGTTTAGTGATGAACTATCTGCTGATGAGTTTATAACCAACAAGGCAGACGTCGTCACCTACACGCCTTATAAAAGGGCAAAACTTTCATCGATAAATCGCCCTTCCAGAGGGACATGCTGCAGTCACAGAAGTTTACCATTACTTCTCAAGCCGGCAAGACTTTGGCTGTATCGGGCGCCCAACTTATAAACAGCAAGCTGCACGTACAGGTTCCTCCTGACGAGCCAAATCCAGAGCCTACTGCTACGGTTTCAAATGACCTACCTTCGTCTCACCTTAGACTCCATCACACCGCATCTCCCGCTATCCCATGCCTGGTGACGACCACCGAGACCTACCTACGGGTGGTGATTACTCAACAACCCTCAAAAAACACCCTTAAACAATTTGCACGATCGGCCTTTACCGTACCTACGTCACCCGATTTTCTATCCAAGCTCTGTTTCTAGTCCATCTGTGAATAAATCTACTGATGGAAGTGGCACCCCAACTTCACGTATACCGGCTGCGAAAGTGGTAATCTCTGCACATCATCCTTACTGATTGCAACCAATAAAGATAGATCTAGATGAAACTTACTCAACTTCGCCCGTCCAAACCCTTCGCAAATGTGCCCATCGAAATCTACCATCTCTGGCACCTGAAGCTAGGAGCGCTGATATTATAACCACGCAGGTGATTGCCTTCTCGTCCATGTTTTTCCAGGCTAATACCACCCGCATGGCGTTTACCCCATCCCAGATACGTCCTCATGCACTTCCTCGTCCGTTTGTTAAAACACACCATGGAGCCCGGCCAAAATAATATTAATAATGCGCATCTCTCGACATACGACTTATGCGCAAGGCAAGATCAAAATTTTGCAAAGAAGGCACAGTGCAGATACAGAAAACAGAAATCAGACATGCAATGCAATGCAATGTGTTTCGCTTACAAGACCAGAACAGGCAATGTGATCTGCTGGGCATGAGGTTTCGAGTTTTAAATCAAAGCCAGATGATGGTTCGCGAAGATTTTTACGTGACTGATTACCAGTCCTGCACTGCGAGTATTACTGTTTTTGAATGCGTATCACGGGCGCAAAATTTGGCTGGAAGACAATGGCTGTCACCGCCAGTTGGCCGGGATCCCCAAAAGTCAAGAGGGTTATATGGTGAAAATGAAGATCAATATGAATGTGATAACGGAATGGAGATGAGTCAAAACCAGACTGAATATTATATGAGGAAGTACAAAACGCGAAAAATCTGGAAGCATAGTCCATTGAGCAAGGAAAACCACGACGCGAGATGGAAATTTTGTAATCGTAGGACTAATCCATTTCATGAATTTCAGCCTGATCCAGGGATGAAGGTGGGACGAGAACCTGAACCATTCAGTTCTTTTTGCACAAGCCAGTTCAATTTGTTTCAGTGACCGGAGGACAAAAATTTGGCTTCCAGCCGCAACAGTGTCTAGATTGTTATGTCGTCGGCTGGTGTCCTTAGCTTCCAACACTGTATTTCCTTTTGCTTCTGAGAGACAATGTTTCTTCGGTGGTATGTGCAGGATTTGGCATCCACTCCCAACATTTCTGGTCTACAGTTCCAATCCAATTTACCGCAGAAGTTCGGCGCACATGGTTTTCTTCCCGCCACACATCACAGTCCGCTCCAGTGGCCATTCATTTGCGTTACATTGTCTCTCCGTCCACAATCCTTCATATATTTTCGTGCCGTAAATTTTTGATGCGACCTTGACGGTTTTCCGCATTCGGTTGAATACTGCGGGAAGCACATACCATTCGCCTATCCAAATAACCACAATACCCCGCACATCAATGGCCATCATGCTGATTCACCAGGCCAACCTGTCTTTGCACCTCGATTGCCTGGCACCCTCGGCACACTCGGCCCGAGCAAGCCATCCAGGCATGAGCTCTGTCATCATAAGACACCTAACTCAATCAAATCTTGTCTAGCTATTACCTCAATTGCCCCACCAGCCAAACATCGCTCTCCTCACTCTTGTGTGCTTCATTGGTAACGTCTACCCCTTGAAGTACATGCACGCATCTGAAAACCGTCATTTTCTCCAGCATTTTCCAAAGCCCCGTCCGCATCATCCCGCTAGATTGCCTTTTCCACCTTGACAATATCACCAAAGGACCACCTAACACTGTCCCACCCCCAACTGATACCATATCCCTCATACCAACATCCTCTGAAAATCTGCCCAGTAAATCCCGAGCGTCTTCTACCACCTTGCCTTTCAGTCTACAAATCCCTTCACATAGGCAGTCCATCGCCGGCCAGTATATTTAACTCTACCAGACTTACTTCCTCATCACAGCTATGCACTAAACAAACCCCTAATCTATCCGCCGATTATTTGATCCCTACAAAACCCACCTCTTGGATATCACGTGTACTTAAATGTTCCGGTGAATTTTCCTTTTTCCCCTTACCTCCAGCTCAGTGCCTCATAAAATAAGGGAACTAAATCCTTCAGCAGCCAGATCCTCTTACGAAACTATCCTGGTAACAAAGATTCGGTTAATAGACTACAGCTTCACTTCGACTGTTTATTTCGCGGGTTTCAGTTCTACCAAACCAGCATTTCAATTCCTAGAAGGAGCGGTTGCCTAGCCTAGGTAAAGCAGCCACACGGAGCTTGCAGGACGTGTTTACCGACCAGCAAACTCGAATAGTTCTGTCATTTCTCGTCTCACCCAAGCCTTCATTTATCTTTCTGGTCTCCCCTCCAGCCGTAAGACAATTACGGGCTATTTCAGTGACCTTAAAATTTGTTGTTCCTCTTTATCCTGCCTAACCATCCCGACTGTACTTTGTTCTGGCAGCGCACGCTGAAGGATGGACTCAGCATGTGAACACCCCCACAACGCTTTAAAATGCTTCAGGCACAGTTTTTGCCAATAATAATAATAATAGTAATAATAATAATGGGTATATTTCTCGACATTCGAGAGTCATGCGCAAAGCAAGATCAAATTTACACACAGATAGAGCATTGGAAATCGTAAGACAAAATTTAGTCGTGAAGATGCAGTTTCTGTGCTCTTATGAACATAACCTGCAATAAGATGGGCTAATCACGAGTTTTTGGGCTTCGAAACATAGCTAGATAATCCAATGCCGAAACTTTCTGGGGCTGACTGAGTCGCGCACTGCGAGTCAGTCCATGTTTAAACGCATCAAATTTGCGCATCACCGGCGCATAATTTGGCTGGTGAGAAATGATGGGTGTTGTCAAGTGGGTATTTACGACAGATCCACCCCCGCGAAACGGATATGTTTTCGCGAGTGTTCAAACCGTTGGACGTAAATCATCCACCCGCGATAACTGATACTGACAACTATCCACCCCGCGATAACTGGTTACGGTTGCTGTTAAATGTCAGCTNTTATAATTTTTCAACGTGGTGAAAAAGTGATGAATCAGAAGGAGCGGAGCTAGGAGGATAATATTGATTTTATTTTGTCCAGAAAAATAAAAAATGTTTACTTAGCACGCCAAACCCGTAAAAAGTGTTTGCTGTGATAGTGAAAATGACCCTTTTGTATTGCGTATTTTCGTTGATGGCTGGGAAATTGACAATGTATATAAATATCTGTCTGCCCCAAGATAGTGAGGACGTCTACCTAAATATAATATATATATATATGTACATGTATAAATATGTATACATACATGTAAACATACATATGCGCCGGGGTGATGTAATGTATATATACAATTTTGCTGCGTAATCGTGACTTGAATAGAGTTTGTCGATGTTATGCGTTTGGGTATGACTCAAATCGATATAAAGTGGCCAAAATGTGTATATGTACATGTACATATATGTATCCATATACATTTACGCATACAGATGCGAAAACATGTAAAGAAATAAGTGCGCACCTCTAGGTATATAATGTGAACATTAAAATGGCGGAACTTAATAATTCCCTATACGCGTTTATAGTAGACACATGGTTATATGTATATGTATATATATATACGTATATATACATAAATCAATATATATACAGCTATTTATGTTTTCACTGGACATGTACATCATATACGTTGTTGCCCCGACATGCACAAGAAACCTATTAAATAAATGTTCTTAAACAATTGTGGCCCCATGTGGGAAGACTACATATGCATATCTCCGTATAGCAATTAACTTCAACGCAAGCTATGATTTGCTAAACTGAAAATATATGCATTTACCCGTTAGTCACTTAGTCGTGCGATATATGCCTATAATGCCCAACAGCAAAACGGTCGACCCCTCCGCCAACCCCGTGTCATATCAATCGCCCTCTCTCTATGGTCAGGTATATATGGCGAACGACACCCATAAGCATCTCTAGGCAAACATAAACCTGTATGCCTCAGCATGCACTTCTAACATTTACATGCTTGCAGTGGACTAGTTTCACTACTCCTAAATGAATGAGCACCGAAACCCCACACTTTGTTGCGCACGTGAAAGAAGACTCACGTACCAACAACCTAATACACACAATGGAGTCCTAACAGAAATAACCGATTTTGGAAATCGGTGACCGTAATCAAAAAGTGGTGGCCCCAAAAGGGGCCGTGGGGGCGTTCACGTCAATCCCGTCCCTCCCGCGGTCCTTGTTCCTTGCACATCCGTCGTCCTTCGTTTGCCTCCTGGGTCCTCTTCATCCGTCCGACGTCTTCTTGGGCTGTTCAGGTCCACCTGCAGTGGGAATGGTGAATATTGGTATTAATAACGCTTACCTTGTGCTGATAGACAATGCACACAAATGTAGACCTCTTGGCCCAAGTAGTTGGCGCAATGCGAGTGAATCCAGCGTTGACATAAGTCGCATTGCACCCATTCGTTTGTGCCGTCCAAATCCACCAAGGGCTGCTCCAGTTTGCAGACGCCGCATAGGTCCTGTGTGATTGGTGACGGTGGCGGCTGCGAATGCTTGCGTTTCTTCAGCTTTTGTATTCTGCAGCCCGCGGAAGTCATGACAGCGTGCTTCCTAAAGTTAACAAATTATAAGGGATCACCAACGATTTGTATATCAACGTCGTCAGTGTCCCGGGGCGCAAGGGAAGCCCGCCTACCTTCTGAAGGTAAACTAAATTATGCGCTTCCATGTGGGCCTGGAGTGCGTTTCTTGCGAACTAACTAATTCCGCTTATCAGGGCACCATATATCTCCATGCCTGCGGGTGGGACGTAGGTGCCCAAAAATTCCCTAGTGACGCGGCGATGCCTAGCCTCGTCTAACTCTTCCATGCGCCGCAGTATTCGCGTGAATACATCAAGAAGCGTGGATCTTATTGACAGACCACGCTTTAAATGTCTATTTTTTTTTACCTCAACCCTATTAGTCGCAAAAATACCAAAATTTATTGCTCAATTTACACTGTACTGTGCCCACATGAACTCATAGGGCAGCCACGCACGTTGAAGGTACGTGAGCGCCGACGGACACCGAAATCCTATTGCAGCCTTAAACTTGTCAAAGTCGAACTTGGTAGATGCAAAAACTAATTGTGCATCCACTGATGAATGCGCTTTCTGTCCCCTTTGACGCTTACCGGAAGGCTACCGCAGCGGCGACGCATGTCCATGAGGACATGAAACCGACAAAATATTACACAGGCTTCCGATGATGCCGCTTGAAAGGCGTTCAACTGCGCCAAGCTGCGGTCGGCGATCATCGTCCTAACCTTACCCGTCGCGGGCAACATATCCTTCATAGCAATAATCGCCCTGCGGTAGCTTGCTCTGCTTTCGTTAGGGAGCAGAGCATAAAACAATGACCGTCCTAACCCACTATCATCTACTATCATGGAATGCCACAGCACGAACCCACCGCAGTTAAGCTGGTGGGTTGCGTCTGCTAACATAACCTCGCAGTAACGTTCAGCTAAATGCTTGACACTATCAGGCACGAAGAACGCAAATCTAACTAAATCCTCTCGTTTCAGTAACCTGAGACTACCTTGTCCGCGCAATGTCTTTTACGCGAACGACGTCCTTCCGGTCATTCATTAACCGGAATTTACGCCTAAGACTATCAATATCCCGAACTGTAACTAGATGGTTGAACTTATCCCGCGCATATCGACAAATCTCTCTAGAATTTCCAAAAATTTCCATTATGCTAGTTACGTGCGCCTCCTGCTCTGCGGTAAACTTACGATTGCGTGCGTAATAATGGTCATGAGACCGGTGGAAGAAATGATTGTGTTGAAGACAAATTCCCACCACCTGATACTGCATGCTAACTGCACGCAACATGACGAATGCAGGGCAGGCAATATTTGGAAACCTGCAAATAAATATTACTTGAAAAATAACACACTTACCGACGACCGCTTCGGCTTCTGCGAAGCTTGTGGACGCAGCAATACTTGATCCTGTAGTAAGGAAAAGAGGGAAGAGATCGCGGATGCTCTCGGAGCCAATTTCCGGAGCTGACACTGTGATATTTATAAAACGACGTTAACGTCCTATGCTGAAAAAGCCTAAATGAAATTTCAAAATCAGAAAAATTAGGATAAACAAGGTTAACGTAACGTCTAAACAACTCAGAATCATCAGCGTGGGTTTCGGTAGGGTGCGCACGGACAGCCATAAAAGCCATAGAGCGCAAGTGACGCAATTTACGGTGTCACCTACTTTTATACCAATAATTGCCCGTTTAAAAAATGATCACCTCATCCAGACTAACGTTTTCTTAAGTTCCGAAAAATGCCCAATAACGTATTCATTCCATTTCCATAACGCTTCTATTTTAGCTTCACAAGAGTGACTTTTCAACGTGGACCTTGCGTCGCTAACTTGTCGAGTGGCCGGGCTCATCAAAAATCAGGGGGATAATATGGTAAAGATGAAGATTATTATGGATGTAGTAGCAGGATGGAGAAGAACCGGAATCACACTGAATATCATATGAGGTGGATGGAGAGTGGTAATCAACAACATTCAGTAGTCAAAATAATGCTTAAAGTGAAACAGTAGGAAACCTTCAAGGTTGCATCAGACAATTTGCGGGACGAAAGTATACGAAAAATTGTGGACAGAGAGACAATGGAACTTACAAAAATGGTCACTGGACTTAAGAGGCCGGGAGCGGATTGTGATGTGTGGCGGGAAGTAGACGAATATGTGTAAGATTTACAATCAATCCTTAAATACACTTGCCATGAATGACTTGTGTTGTTCCTGATTGATATTGGAGATTATGGTGTTCTGTGGCTGTATGGGTTTGGAGGTTGGGGGGTTGCGCGGCATTACAGTAGCGATAGTAACTGTTTGGACAATCGTGATGGTCCATCTGAGATGAGGCACCCGGGGCGGTCAACAGCGTGGCTTGACTTGTCTCAGGGTCACGCGGCCAGGTACTAGACAGCAGCTTCCTAACGGGGATAGACAACCAGCGCGAAGGATGGAGTGGAGCTTTAGGCGATAGTTCGCGTTTCATCTGTGGTCATTGGCGAGCCTGGAGAAGAGCCGGAGAGAGAGGGGCAGTCTGGAATTTGTTCCAGCTGGTGT
>LUCM01004602.1:41208-82938 GCA_008360955.1 Fasciolopsis buskii | reverse complement strand
AAGTGCCGTCCTCGCCATGGGAACTGACACCAAGAACTCAGCTCGACGCAAGCCATAGGGAAGGTTATTTCTTACTTGGGGTACAGAGATGCACACATTTTTACCAATATTGTGAAAAAAGAAAAGGTTCATGTGAACTCGACGCAGCCATAAGGGATCGAGGTGTAGTTTTGTGCAACGTTCCATGTAGTCTAGCGAGGAAGAGTAGCCCAGAAGTCATTCTGTAAATGTTTGTTGAACATTCTCAATCTCGAGTCTGTCACTCTGCCGCATGTTGGAACACGATGGAACAGTAGTCCAGGATAGGTCTTACGTGGGTTTTATATATTAACAACTTGCTTTCCTGGTTTTTAAAAGTTCTGTGCACCAAACCGATTAGTCTCCTAGCTTTCGCAGCTTGTATCCCTGTGTGTTCTGAGAAGTTGAATGTGCTGGAGTAATGCAAACCCAGGTCTCTGACAGTGTGAGGGGAGGGAATGGCTTCTTGGTTAATCTCAAAGGTTCCTGTGGGAAGCTGGCATTTGTGTGCGAGTATGCCGCTTTTGTGGGCCGAGAATTTCATTGACCAAGCTGAGCATCATGAATCAAGCGATAGTAAATCATTTTTTACATTATCTATGGTGGTGTTGAGGTCACGAAAGGGAAACATGTGTAAAGTTTTTATATCGCCTGCAGAAAGAAAAGGAATACCATGGCGAGCGATGTGACAAATATCGTTGATGTACAGCAGAAACAGTAGTGGACCTAGCACGCTTCCTTGAATAACCCCACTAGTAATCGGACGGGGCTTGGATAGGGTCCCATTTGCATTCACTACTTGCATTCTAGAGGCCAAATAGGGGGAGAACCAAGCCAGAAGAGGGGGTTTATACCGTAGCTCTTGACTTTCACGAGAAGTTTGCGATGGAATACGCGATTAAAGGCCTTTGCCGTATCTAAGAAAATCGCAGTCACCGACTTTCCGTCGTTGGCAGCCTTCGTCACTAGGTCTAGGAAGTCAGTCATGCTCGTAGAACATGATTTACTTTGAGGGAAACCATGTTAGCAGGCGTTGATCAGGTCATGATCAAACAAGTAAGTAGTTAGCTTACTTTTTATTTTTCTTTCCATCACGTAGCAGACAATTGGGGTGTGACTGATGGGTCTGTAGTTAGATGGCTCCTACTTTGAACCGTTTTTATGAATTGGGACGATGACAGAAGTTTTCCATTGGTGGGGGAAAGTGCCACAATTTAAGGAAAATTAAATTGGTTGGACAAAAGTATGGGGATGTCTGCACCCCAAAATTTAAAGGGGGCTGAGGGAAGGTCGTCTGGTTCGACGCGGAAAGACGGTCTCACCTTTGACAATAGTGGTTTAACATTACTTGGGTGAAAAGATAATCCTGGAGGGGAAGCAGCGGTGACTGGCGGAGTGTCCGGTATAAATGTGTTGTCATCAGATTTCACAGAGGCGGCGAAAGAATCACTGAACACCTCTGAAATCATTAGAGGGTCATTTTCGCACGTGCCCCTGAATATGACCGACGTGATGTGCGTACTAGGTTGGAAGTTTTTAGTTCTCAGTATTTTTGCCAGTGCTGCAGCCTTGTTTGCAGATTGCAACGCTTGAAGTTTCTTCTTCTTTTGAAGAGAATCGAAAAGGTTCCGGCGCTCATTCATTTAACAGTAGTGCGACTAGTCCACTGTACGCATGGAAATGTTAGAAGTGTATGCTGAAGCAGACATAGTTTCGCGTTTGATAAGAGACGCTTATAGGTGTCGTTAGCCATATATACTTGACTAAAGGCAAACGGCGATAGACATAGCCCGGGGCTGCCAAAGGGGTCGCAGGTTTATCCATCGGGAATTTAAGATTAGCATAACTCCCTTGCGGGGCAAACTGCAATATACGCATATATCATACGATTTACGGATTAACGGGCATATGCATATATTTCCAGATTAGGCGAAGAACAAGAAAGTAATCTGAATCCTTATGTTGGAAATGATTGCATGCGTCGACATTGGCTGCTATAACGATATATGTCTATATAGTCTTCCCACATGGGGCAACAAATATTTGTGAACACTTATTTATTAAGTAATTTCTACATGTCAGGGCAACAACGTATCTCATATACATGTATAGTGGAAATATATATGGCTGTATATATAGAGATTTATATATATATAGAAATTAATTCACATACGTATGTGTCTACTCTACACATCTACGTATATAGATATATTACGTTCGGGCAGCAACGTGTCTAAATTAGGTATCAAATAATTGGACAGATACTAATCCTTTTAGGCGCACGCTTATTTCTGTACTTATTGATGCACATCTCTTTATTTATACATATCTATGGACAGATATATACATATATATATCGAAATTTACATGCATATATTTTCCGCTTTAAAGAGATATATGAAAAAGCAATGCGCATAAAGTTGTCAAACTAAATTTATGCAACGATTATGGAGCCAAAATGTATATAAATAATAGACCACACTGGTGCACACGTATAAGGTTACATACATATACATACACAAATTATGCATAGGTGGACATCTTTCTCGCAATCATCGGGCAAAAAGAAATTTCTATGCATTTTCCATTTCGCAGCCATTAACAAAAATATACTACAAAAAGGATTCATTTTCACTATTGCAGCCAATACCTTTTAAGGTTTTGGCAAGCTAAATAGAAGTTTTTATTTTTCTGCACAAAATGAAACCAATATTATCCTCGTAGCCTAGCTCGTTCTTATTCATCACTTTTTCACCAAGTTGCAAAATAATAACAGCTGACATTTAACCCTAACCGTTATCAGTTATAGCAAGGTGGACAGTTGGTAGTTATCAGTTATCGCGGGTGGATGATTAGCATCAAACGATTTGAATGCCCCCAAAACATGGCCGTTTGGCGGGGGGGGGTGTTTCGTCATCATCCCGTTATCACATCAATATTGTTACTCATCTCCTTCATATAACTCTCTTGATTTTCGAGGATCCCGGCCAACTGGTGGCGAAAGCCATTGCCCTACAGCCTTACTTTGCGCCCGCGATACCCACCTTCAATGCATTCAAACACAGTATTACTTGCAGTGCAGGACTGGTAATCAGGCACAGAAAAATCTTTGTGGATCATTATCTAGCTTTCATTTAGAGCTCGAAACCCCGTGCTCCGTAAATCACATTGCCTGTTATGATCTTGTGAGCGAAACCACATTGCTTTGTATGTTTGGTTTCTGTTTTCCGCGACTACATTGTGCCTCCTTTGCACAATTTTGATCTTGCCTCGCTCATGACTCTCGTATATCGAGAAATATACAAAAACGAACAAACCTTTCAAATTACTTAACATTGATCTCACCCCTCTCCCTTCGATTTATATTTTTCGTATTTCCTGTGCAACATCCATGTAAAAACCTTGATCTTGCCTTGCGCAGGCCTCTCGCGAATCCAGAAATATGCAGTATTATTATCAATATTATGTGAGATTCCTATTTACACCTAAACTGCCATTTGATGTTCTTACCTAAACACTTTCTTCTGGGTGCCTGCTACAATTAGCCCATCCCAAGGGCGAAGTTTGGCATCATTTAACGCGCCGTTCTATATAACATTTACCAATTCTCTTTCTTGTTGTTGTGTGCACAATAACCCTTGGATTGACTGTCATCCCTCTTTTTTCGTTTCAGTTGTGCGCGTTTGCACTCGCATCTCTCTGAGAGTTCCCTATCTAATTCCTGGCCATATCACTGCACGTCTGAACGCACTATGAAAGAAAAATGATCCGGAGCTCAGATAAACCATCTTAGGACGGACCAACGCAATCTCTTCCCCCCGCGGCAATTAAGTGAACATTGCCGTTGAGCTGCATAACTCACCAACGCAGACCGATGAATCTGTTGCAAGTCTGTCTAGAGGTCAAGGCCACATGATCTGATCCCCGAAGCTTACGATCCTTTAGGCGGACAGGTCCTCCCAATTAAAAAAGCCTCACTTCGTGGCTAGCATGTCCACCAGTTTGACACCCAATAGTCAGGAAGGCACCCACACATAGATCCCCGCCTCAGATGCCTCCACCATCGTCTACCACGAACACCACCTCCAATTTTCCCCCTAAAACCGCGGCTATCAGTAAAACGGCAGCTTCCTTCAGCTAGGTCCTCCAACGCAAACAAAAGGAGCAAAGATACCCGGTTTTGTTTCACACTGGTTTAACAGCGTCGGATATATACTCAATGCACGCCATATTAATTGTCATTCTCCTCGTCGCTGCCGACGACGGCTCCCTTCTTCATGCCTTCAAACAATGGATTGCCACAATTCTTCATCGAAGTTCTTCACGTCTCCCCATTTCCGAAAGGCTTTTAAGTATTTTCTTAGCCGCAAGTTCCACCGTAAAACGACTAACGTTCTTTTTCATTTCCATTTTAATACGGAGTACTTATCGACCATCACTATTTTTCCCTCCAGCTGTTTTGGGCCGTTTTGACAATTTCTCGCCGGTACTCATGGCTTTTGAAGACTTTACACGTTGCAGTTAAAATTTCATGTCCATTTTGTAGACTCGTCATATCCGACTACTGCAGGCACATTTTGATACCCTTCAATGGAACCTTGCGCTTGTGGTGCACGTTATTAGTGGATTTAAAAAACTTGTCTCACATAAAATGCCATTTTTGTTATTTTTCTTCATTTTATTTCCACCACTGTACTGAATTCTTCAACATAACTGAAAATACCTGTGTACCATTTGCTCATGCAACCAAGTATTTCAGAAACAAAACAATATATATCCAGGACGATTTCTTGAGGTGCAAAATCTGAAGCACTGGAGCCGAAAATGCAGGGACGTTTTATATTTCCAGAATAGAGTATCTGGCCTCATGTCGAATTATAAAACAACAGATCATTCGCATAGTTGAGAAGCTTTAGCGGCCCAGAACGCCACCATAACTCGCTCCGCCATCTATAAAACGGGGTTTGAAAATGTCGGCAAAGTTGACAGTCTCATTATCGGAGGTTAAAAATCCCCGTTAGTGATAGAAGGGACTACTGATATCAAACAGCGTGAATTTTGGCATCAAATGACAATTAAGGACCTGAACAAATACCACCCATCATTCGCAGCCATGGTAACAAAATTCACAAAAGCCGGCAGACAGATTGTCTACGACCAGTTTTTCAAAACGCCATGCTAATCTAGCGGATGAGATTTTCACTGACCAGGTAATCATTAAGTATTTTTGGACCCGTAACTCCATAATTCTCGACACTGATGGGGCAAAATTTACTTCTCGGTAGTAAGGTGGGTCGAGCTGAGATGCTTTATTGTTGATTTTCATGAGTGCAGATGTCTTTCACTGGGAGATATAAGCTTTACATCACAGGCTGGATAAAATAAAAGGCTTCCAAATTTCACGACAGCTGAAGGTAGTATTTTAAATCACTAGTGTGACAAGAGATTTCAGGGGTTGGAAGAGGATAGTGGATAAGAATTCACAAGTGGGTAAGTCTCGGTTGTCGGGGTAAGATGTGTAACCGCTGGCAAATAATGATGCAAAAAGGTCACAAACTTCGGCCATGCATTGCGGATCATAATAAGGCACATTTTCTCGATTTGCGAGGGGCCTGCGCAAGGCAAGATCAAGGTTTTTGCATAGATGTTGCACAGGAAATACGAAAAATATAAATCGAAGGGAGAGGGGTGAGATCAATGTTAAGTAATTTGAAAGGTTTGTTCGTTTTTGTATATTTCTCGATATACGAGAGTCATGAGCGAGGCAAGATCAAAATTGTGCAAAGGAGGCACAATGTAGTCGCGGAAAACAGAAACCAAACATACAAAGCAATGTGGTTTCGCTCACAAGATCATAACAGGCAATGTGATTTACGGAGCACGGGGTTTCGAGCTCTAAATGAAAGCTAGATAATGATCCACAAAGATTTTTCTGTGCCTGATTACCAGTCCTGCACTGCAAGTAATACTGTGTTTGAATGCATTGAAGGTGGGTATCGCGGGCGCAAAGTAAGGCTGTAGGGCAATGGCTTTCGCCACTAGTTGGCCGGGATCCTCGAAAATCAGGAGAGTTATATGAAGGAGATGAGTAACAATATTGATGTGATAACGGAATGGAGATTAGTGAAAACCGGACTGGATATCAAAAAATGCGGGATAAAAGTCGAAAATTCTGAAGGCACAGTCCGTTATGCAAAGAAAGCGGCGACAATGGACGGGAATTTCGCGATCATAATGCTAATATATTAGGTTTGGTTTGAGCATTTTTAAGTTCATAAAATTTAAGCTTGGTCTGGAGATAAAGGTGGCGTTGGAAAAGAAGAAGAACCGGAGTCAAATAAGGCGACATCGCGTGGACTCGTTTAAGGAACTGTTACCGGGAGCATCACCCATTTTAGTATTGCGGAGCAGGATTGACGAAATTTCCATATGCGGCTGCGGGTTCCTTTTCGTCAACTTCGTTAAAATTCATTATTTGCTAAAATTATTATTGAAACTCGGTTCCGATTGTCGGAGTAGGCAGTTAGGTTGCGATCCAAAGGTGCTCACAAGAGGGTATTACTAGAACTGCAGTGTGAAACCCCGTTTTGGTGATCCTTTTCCGTAGCATGCACTGTTTTGTTGGAATACGACTGCGCTTATTTTGCCTGGGGCCAGCTGAGAGATGCTAGTATGGGGTACAGGCTTTCGAATCGGCGTGCAGCCATTCGGCTAAAAGCTAAAAGTTATTCGCGCGAATGTATCTCTCGGGAATTCTTACCAAACAAGAGGGGCATTGCATTCCAACACTTTTTGCAAAAAAGTTTTATCTGGGGTATTTGGATTCGGGAGGGATGTCTGACTGAAAATTAGCAAAAGACCAACAAGTGGTCACGTCCAGGAAGATTGCCATGAACTGCAATGAGAAGATAAGTTCGAGACTGCCATTAAGTCCGGTGGGAGATGAGACATGCCGGGTTGGCCCTCATAAAAGTAGAGCATTCAGGGGAGGAGAGAGGTGACGGAAGGCAACATAAAATGACAGTTACCTTTCGGGGGCGTTAAAGTCTCCGTCTATCACTTTTAGGCATCCAGCGGTATCATTAATCATGTTAAATGCTTCAAGTTTGAGGAAAATGCCGTAGGAGTTAATTTCGTATTACCAGTCATAATCCGCGAAAGAAATAACTTGTTTTTTACGATGCGAATGATATCACGCACGCCGCATGACTACGTCTGATGAAGAAAAGTCATTACTCTTCCAAAATATATCGATTTTCATATTATCACCAGAAAAGTTAAATGATTTGAGATAAGTAGGCTTGCTACAACAGCGACGGACAAAATTCATTGTCATCTGTTGTTCTAGTTCGGCTTCAGGAAGAACAGAATAGTCCATATGATTAAGGGTAGTGTGATTGAATTGTGTGGTTCTGAAATCTTTCCTGTCCTCCCACAATATATTTTTTACCTTTTGCGTTACCTCACTTGTCACCACGGGCTGACCGGGGCTGTTATTTTTGCCTTTTGTGTACTACCGTCATTGTCAAATTTGGTCAATCACGGTGGGTGTATGGAGCGCTTGACTGATTTCATTTGGACATGAGATGATTATTGAATGTTGGGCGATGTGTATCCAAGCCACTTCCAAACTCGCAACAGGACAGATTCACTGATTTTGCGATACTGGATTATAAGGCCAAGCATTTCCCTGACATATGCACCTCAATCTTGTGATCCAAAGGGCAAAAAACGAAGGTCATTATTACCGTAAAGATATGGACGCGTTCCGAGAGGGTTCCAAAATAGTGCATGTCAAAATTTACCTGAGTACAAAGAGAAACCTTCATGCAAACAAAAACATTCATAAGATAAAGCATCAAAGTCATTTGCATGAAATTAATTCGATGTAGCCAGCTACGAGAGTTGTTTTCCGGAGACTTTCCTTTGTCATACATTTCAGTGTGGGCAAACCGTGACTCAAGATATCCACCGGCCGCTTTCCACAATGGTTAGATTAAGGGTACTTTTTCCTGCTCCTTATCTAAGATATGATCCCAGGCCTGAGGACGCCCAGCTTCTTTGTTTCCAATGATATTAGAGCACTAGGATCCGCGGGCAGAGAATACCTCAGAAACGATATAAACGTTACTTTAAGTGAGTTGACACTGCAAAGTTGCTCATAAATGCGAGTGGAGTCCAATTTTATCCCGAAACGCCGAGAACTAAACAGTGGCAAATGACCGGGGGCTGCCAAATTTGAACGAGGTTGTCACGTGGAACCTAATCCAATTCTTCAAAGAACTTCTCCTGCGTCCCAGTAATTTAGTCCTCATTCCGTCAGACGTGGATACCGAGATGAAATCCAAGTTTTGAACGCCTTGTACGGTCTTAATCAAGACAGATTGCAGCAGCTGAAAGTAAACCGGACCTCAGGTAACCTTCAGCGGGAGCCAGCAGAAGTAATCTAGGCTGCTGTGTGTCGCTTTTCCCTAGTAATAGAAACATACATATGTGGGGACTAACGCCTGGAGACTTCGCGTTATTACAGAGTGCGGTTCTTCTTGACCTCAACTGGGTTACGGTGTGTCCCGAGCCAGATTATAGACAGTGAAGCATTGGCAAGCTTTCAATGTTGGTGATAACCCTACTTAACTTGAACAGCAAACGGCTGGCAACATCAGGGTGAAATAGGGCGTTCTGTCTTTCGTTTTTTAGCGAAAACCAAAGACTTAAGCTAGAAAGGTGTGAATGCCCCACAAGAGTGTGTACGGGCCTTCTCGGTTTACGTTAAGGCGCCAAATAAGCAGTTAGCTTCTGCGTGTATCTGCAACGGTCCGAAAGCCAAATAAGTGAAGGATCCACAATTGACGCAGAAATTGAATCAACTGGCTGCGTAAGGAACTACACCACCAAGAGTTGGAGAGTTTATTCATCCAGGAGTTGAATCCACGCTAGATGAAGGGAGTCAACCAACAGATGCAGCCGGGAATATCTTCAAACAGTGCTTGGGGAATAAGGCCCTAAGTCAACATTTGAGAGAAAATGCAAACTGAAGGTTAGCCCACCGGCTGCCACTCGCCGACTTGGTTACCAGTAAGCATGAAACGACGTCCAGAGCCTACGTTGCTAGCCCATTAGGCAAGATTAATCAAGTGGTGATCATTTTCGCCTTGAGACTTAAACAAAAGTAGTTTTGGGATACAAAACGCGGAACAATTAAAGGCCAGCGAAGACCTCCGGGACTGGGTTTCTGGCGGCAAGAATGCGGATATGAAAGTGAACTAGCAGAAGATCAAAAAAGACTCGAACGAGCGGAACTAACTGCGCTAAGCCGCGTTTGGTTGGTCTCGCCGTGCTTTATCCCACGTAAACATCTTTCAAGATGAATAGCTTTTGTGTTTCTCAGCAATGATTTCTCAATCCTACAGAAAACGCTTTAATGGAATACAACGCTGAAATGAGTGGCGAAAACCAGGGCCTGCTTCCTGACAGTGATACTCTTCCATGCCTGGGTTTTACATCACGTATCAAAAACTCGAAAAGTTGGTTGTGGAAGAAAACTTGCCTCTTCACATTCTCAGAATGAAGGTCCATAGACAAGGAACGGATAATAATGCTTTCGACAGCAGAAGGTTAAATGAGAGATAAAATTTCTAGCCTCAAGCAGTGAATCTCGAAATCCTACTCCTCGGCAAGATCAGCAGATCTAGCGCGCAGGAGCTGGCAACAGGAAATCCTGGATTGTGCAAAAATAATCTGTGCTGTGGAAAAGCTGGCTCCTAAAGGTTTTCCCGAGGATGTTTTCACTCAGGTAATCAACAGAATCATACTTCCACAACCCGCTGAGTGTCACTGCGCCTGGTCAATCCCAAATAATTCTACTACGTTCATGGCATCCCAAAAATGGAATCCGCACACTACGTTACGAAAGTTATCTTGAGGAAGGACCAACCTAGTCGGGTAATCAGTTGGCTCAGGTGTGCCTCAACGGATGAATCCCTCAAATTGCGATGGCATAAGGGCGCCATATGTGACCTTCAGAAGCCCAGTAATGGCCGAGAACCGTCCTGTGCTGCAAATTTGCCGCCTCGAAATCCAAATCCGAAGCCAAGCCTCCCTGGCTCAAGGCTGCATCTGAGTTATGCATTGTATTTTTCTCGATTTGCAGGAGGCATGCCCACGGCAAGTTCAAAGTTGCACACGAGTGGTGCAGAGGAGACGCGAATAATGGAAATCAGAGGGGATATGGGACATATGCTACGTTGGATTACTGGGGAGGCGCGACCATAATCTGCAAAGCAATACGCAGTGCACAAGTATGCGAGACAAAATATAAACGTGAACGAACTGTTTTGCAAGAATATGCAGTGTTTATAGAACTTTTCGTGAGCAACACACTGCAAGTCATTTCTTTTTTAAGTGCATCAAATGCGCGTGTTGCTGGGGCGACACTTCAGAGCGGCGGATGTCGAGAAATGGCCGGAGGCGCAAAAGTCAAGATCGTTACTTGATGGGCAGAAACGTTAAACTCAGGAGAGAAAGATCAGCGGGGATATGATAACTGGAGGGACATTTTTCAAAACCAAGGACAACGTTATAAAATATAAATGATGAAGGTGCAGATGAAAGCAAAAGAGAGCCGATAAAATGCTGCAGAATGCTGGGGAGCATTATCAAGCATGCTGAACTATCTGAATGAAAACTTTTGATGAAACTATTTCCGGAGAGAATGTAGAACTCTGCGGACTGCCGATTTCACCCCCATGTGACCGGCGGAAAACTGGACTGAGGTGGAATGGAGGAAACATTTTGTGTAAGAAGTGAAAAATTTTGAATACACCGATCAGGGATATCCTCCATGGTGTCTTTTGTTATCTCAGTTTTTGACCTAAGACGGCAGTAGATTTGGGGGACTGGAAGTGGCGTACATGGCGTTCCAGCGGCAGCGAAAACTGTTTTTCAACGGACACAAACATCCAACTGACAAGGAGTACCCAAGGGATCAGCAGCGCGGTTTGGGTTGAACGGGACAGTATTCAAGGGCCAGATCTGGCTGGCAGCTGCCCAGAAGGAGCGAGAAGCCGGCAGATCCGGAGTTGCACTTTAGGTAGGCGTAGATGGAAACAGCACGCATTGCCTGGGTGCGGGATTCGAAACATAAGGGAGAGACGCCGTCTGGCCCGGGTGGCAGCCTGGGATTTTCGTGATTAATGAATGGCAGAGAAATAGAGGCATCATCCGACTTAAGGTTAGTCGTGTGGATGAAAAATCAGGTTGATAGGTAAAAGAAACAAGGTAAGCAGTAGAATTCATGACAGGATAGGGAGTTAAGATGAATTGGCCTCAAGCTAACTGTCAGAGGGTTGGTTGGGGATACATCAAAGTGGTGTCCTGGTCAATAATAAAGAACTTGTGCAGTAGGGTGATCAGGTAGAACTGGGGTCAAGTTGCAAATATAACACAAAGTAATTTAACTGCAAGCAATTAGGAACCACTCCGAAGTGGTATTTTTCATTTTTTGACAGTTGTCTTAACATGATCTGCGCTACTGGCCTAATGCAGAAAATAAAACTATAAATGGAGAATTGTGGAGGCTGATGTGTTGGGAATATGAGAAAACGTTGGGCTATGGCATAGCATAGTCGTTATCCATTAATTTATTTAGTTTTCGTGGTAGAGTTACAGGGAGGGTGGTTTACGGGCTAAGTCGTTAGGGTCAGTTTTCCCAAGAAGGAAAACGGTATAAGGTAGCGCAGCTTTGGGTACCTAACTTCAATTGAGCTAGAAGTTTGGGTGGCCTTCGTAAGCTTTGTCTAGACTGTTATTGGTCCCATTTAAGCTGAGAAATGAGGATAATTTGAGAAATTTGGAAAATATAATCCCGAATTTTGTTAGAATCTGGCAGGACCGTACGTGGTTCGACAATCTATTCCACAAGGTAAAGTAATCAAGTGAGAAGAACTCTGACCTAAAACACATTTTGGACAGCGGTGCTCCAAGAGAAAACGGCAGATTCCTGAGGGGGTAAGAAAGCTCAATAGCGAATCGGATTGGGTTTCCAGCAGTGTATGCTTGAGACCTCAAGGGCTTGAAAGGGAATATGGTGTTATGTAACGACCAAACGTACGAGTGTTGATCCGAATGAAGTCCGTCGCAATTCACAGTGCGGTTCGAAAAAAATACACTTTTCACGTTCTGGATAGCACTTCAAAACCTCAAAGCAACGCGCAGCCCAAGTTGATGCGAAGCCCAAGAAAGAACAAGACTGCTCCGCAACTTCTTCGTTACTATTCATGAGCTTGAAATTACGTACACAAGAACCATGCATTTGACGGTGAGCCTGAGTCGCTATCCAGCCAAAAGACAGTCATAAACATGACGAAATCTGCGCAACAAATGAACACTCGATGAGAGAGCATAAACAAAAGTAACTGTCTCGTGGTTCAGTCAAATACAAGAGCTTCTGCAAGCTTTGGCTTTCCTTGACAATTTATTCCGGCGTGCGATGCGTATTTACCGATCTACATTATTCATGAAAACTGGTTAACAGAACTTGACTCTATTTTCTCAATCAGCACTCATTTGCACTTGCGAATTTTCAGCCAAGCGTGACCTTTTATTTGTTTCAGTATTTGTTGCCGGTTTTCCCAATCCTCGGACATGTTAGCTTTCCCCTTGTTACTGTTGCTACTATAAGGCATGGTCATGTGCATTCCATACGCATCGGCAATCCGCGAAGAATATGGAGGCGCTGTTGCTTCCCTTGCCCTATATCCATTGGAGGTAAGACGCATAACTGATGACTTATTTCTGCTGTTCAAGTTTGTTTCTCAGGCCTGGTGGGTGAATTTTTCAGCTTAAGCTCACCTTCCTGTCTTATTGGTCATTAGAGAAAACAATTAGGCATGGGCCCTGCAACTCCCTGGGAAATAAGTTCTTCACTGAGAGAGTATTCTCTGTCTAAAATGCCCCGTCCGAAAAATCTGCCGATTGACAGAGAAAAGCCATTTTTATGAGGACTCTTGAAACTCATTTGGGCGCCATTCTTCAATCTACTTCAGCAACGACTACCTCACATCCCTTTCATTTATTGGGTCCCCCAGCTAGCGCGAAAAATTTGAAGGCCACCTCATTTCTTATCTGAGTATATTTCGCCCCCTCACCCCAGTATCTTCTATTTCAGCAATAATGTTATCGACGTGAAGGTAACTTAATTACCCTACACCTGCGGGCTGCAAATAATGACCTGAAGAGTATCATTGGGATGCACTTATCTCATTGGAGAAGAAAAAGACTGGGGGTAAGCCAGATTGGTGGACCCCGGTGGTGATGAAAGCAACAAAAATAAAGGTAGAACCCCTAGAAAATAAAATCATAGGAAATCGGAGGTAGTGTGAGGCAGTATTTAAAGAAACGAAGCATTGAAAGTGCAAAGAGCAACGTGAAGGCTCAAGTTAGCCTTAGCAAACGGTGCAAAAATGAACCCAAAAGTGATTGCTGATGTTTGCGATCAAAGGATGCAATCGGAAACGGTGTAGGGATGCTCATGTCAAGCGATGGATTCGAAGTGCAGGGGGACACGAGTAAAGCTAACGTCTTCAGTCAATGTTTTTAAGCGTTCACCGATCGAATGAGGTCGGGAAATAATAACTGAATGCCTATTTGCTACGAGCACTATCATTCGACTGGAAGTGACAGCTGAGGGCAGCAAACGCGCACCGGAAGGGATAAACCCGAAAAAATGCGAGGGACCACACGGGATTCTCTCGGCTTTCTCAAAACCGTTAGCCACTGCATTAAGTCGGCCTGGGACTCCGTGATCCATGGCAGGGTACTCCAGGGCAGGTAAATGGCAACCAGGTTAGTTATGCCAGACTGGTGAAAGAGCACGTAAGTACCCGGAGAACTACCCCTTTTTGTAAAGCTCAGCAAGGACTGACTAAGGGGAGATCGTCTCTCGAAGCTTCTCAGATACTTGGAAGAGGTTGCTTTGGGATACGTGACATGGAGAAATTTGTAGAGGTGTGCAACCTGGATTTCGGCAGGGCGTTCGATTCCGTGAAAAATAGACCACTGATGTAAGGGATCCAGGTTTAATATCTCCGGGGCCCGGTATTGTATAAGGTCTCAGATTCTTTGGGGATAGTTTGTTGTATAACAAGGCGGAAGACGAAAGCCTCACCCGGGAGTCAGTCATTGAACCGTTACGATTCCTTCCCTGAATAAACGACTTTGCATTATACTTAGAACTGTCATGCTTCATTCTTCCGGATGACATGCAGGTCGTACGCTAGCAGGAAGCAAGAGCAGTGTTTGAGTGGTTTGAAGGGTGGGATATTCCACTAAATGAAAAAGCCGAAGACGAGCTGACCGTACCGGGCAAAAACAGGCGTTTTCAGGAGATGCAATTTGACGGACCAATGATCTAAGGACAGTGCCGAACGTGGGTAACAACTGGACTGAACAGTGCAAGCCTGCTTCCTGAACAGCAAGAGGAAGCTCTTTAGATTACGTTTCGCGGTATCCTGTAGGAAACCGGGGCTTTTCATTCCTCTGTAAAAGGCCAGATTCAAGCCACACTCCGAGTATAAGAGCCTCATCCAGTAACATGGGTGTGGCTTGACCTGACAGTGTTCAACGGCCATTCATGTTAAGTTTTGAGACAGAGGTAAATGGCGCACTATAAGGCTGAAGCACCTAATACTGTAGATTCAGGGGCGAAATGATAGAAACAATCAACATCTGGAGAAGTGTGACGAAATAGACGCTACCAACATGCTCAGGCAAGCTGCTGACTGTGGAACGCAAAGTAACGATGCAGAGACTTACCGGTCCCCTAGGTTAAACATGCGTGCAAGCGCCTCTGCCAAAAGTGAGCGGGGCTTGGAACCATTTATCAGCAGAATTGTTAAGAACTAAAAGCGTGAACACATTAAGGATGTCACTAGCTTCAACAATATGCAAATTTTTCCCTGTGATGAGGAACCAAACCAAAATGGGTTCAAAATTAGATGGAGGGGTTAGAATATCTGTCTGTTCAATTTTACGAAGCAATGGAAAGCAAGGGTGGTGCTCTATTCATTTCCCAGTTCATGAAACATGATAATTCTGCAGCAAGCCGTTTTGAAATGGATAACAAGACTAGCAGCAGATGATGCCAAATCAAACGCTCATTGTCGAAAAACCCCTAGATGATCCATTGACCGCCGAGGTCAGTACTGTCCTTTGCTAACAGAACTGAACTGATCCGAAGCCACGGCGTACCTGTGAAAACTGGGATGAGCTGAACGGATTGCCCATTCGCTCATCGCGGTGATGAGGTAAGTTTTCCGTTCTTCACCAAATCCCTTTGTGGCGGAAAAAGGGTAGCTGGAACTTCAAGGGTGGCGCGAACAAGGTAAAATTCTTTGATGCCAGTTTCTCTGCATAACTTGTAAGTACACCAGACGCTCCTTCGGTGTTTTAGATCACTGGTGTCTTGTGAAAATCGAGCCGAACACTGCCGAGGGGCAGTGTGACGCAGTGGGCTTTCGGTGAAAGGATCTTGGCGATCAGGTATCTCTCGGTTAAGTTCTGTAATGTAACTGGGACTGAGCCGTTGTGCAACTAATGAGTGGACTTGTTGTGCAGCTACGCAGATGCCGTGAGTGTGCAGTTCGAGTTTTTTAATTTTCACCTTGGTTCAGTTTAGAGCGCACAGGTGTACAATTAGGCTTCCAGGGAATCTGACGTCTACATTAGTGTATTTTGGGCCGGTATCTGTGGCTTCCAATGCTGCACGCGTTCTTTTTCAGAGAAGCAAAGTGTATTGGATCCAATGAATGCGTTCTGTGTTCACACTTGAAACTGATTGTTCCAGCTTTGGGTTTACCGCCACCCGGCGGTCACCCTTAGCTTCTTTGAACACATTCACACCATAAGTATCAACGTTCTAGCGGCCGGTTCCTTGGTTGAATCACCCTGTTTGTGGCGAGTTTATCTCATCCGCATCCTTGTGTGGTTACGCTTTATACCTGGAAGACCTTTCACCACTTTGAACGTCTCAATTAGTCCACTGCGCGTTCGTTGACACCCTTAAGAGAAGGGTAGGGGAGTCTTTCGTCATGGAGTTTGCGCCAGCCAACGTCCTGCTGATCAGCTTCTGCTCCTTTTCTAGACAATCTATATCCTTTTATAGGTTGGGCGCCCAGGCTTAGGCACAATTCTTCTAGTACGGTCTTACGGTGGTCGCGTACAGGCTCCCTAACAATTCGGATTCCCTGGGCCTAACAAGCTCCCCTTTGACTCTATTCGTCGCATTTGCGCAGCTTGGAGGGTTTGTAGCGGGAAACGTTCATGATAAAATCCATTTCATTCCCTCCATGCTCTCATCGAGGGGTCAACCTTTGCAGCCAGGTCTAACTGAAGGCCCCACTTACATGGCGAGGCTTTGACTGCCTCGATTTTTTCTCAGGTCTACACCTACTACTTTAACATCATATGTATATATATATATATAATGGATTGCATACACTGTTTGCTAGATCGTTGATTAATGAGGAACAATGTGGGTCCTAGTGCCTTTCCCTGGGGAACCGTCTGACATGTCTGCAGGGGCCGTCGCCTACCCTCCAACCTTAACGCTAAACGTCCTTCCCTTGAGGAAACTGCTTACTGCAGTCTTAACCCTCCCTGTTACTTTCAGTTTTCATTTTGTGGTCCAAATGATTGCGGTTAACTGGATGAAAGGCTTTGCTAACCTACTTTAGCAGACTTCGACCCGGTAAACCTGGTCATCCAGAATGAAACAAGCGATTTTTCAGGCTAGATTTTACCACTATGATTTTGTGCTGTGCTACCAGAATAGCACTGTGATTCACTAGATGCTCACTTACCTGCTTTCTGATGGTTCTTTTCAAGCATTTACATGTGACGCAAGTTTGACTCACTGATCTATCGTTTTCCGGTATGTTTCTACTATTATCGCAATTTCCCATTCTTCAGATACTTTACCCTCCCTGAGGGAAGCACTATAGGTCTGTGTGACCAAGATTGCAAGTAGTTACGCTAATAGCTGAACGATCGCCGAGCGTTTCCCATCTTGATCGGCAGCCTTAAAATTATTTATCGTGCTTAACTGTGCCACGGCTTATTCTTCTGATGCAATAGATTCCGAATATTTGTGATCTGGGCAGTTTCAGGGTTTCCCAGGTTGACATAAGCTTCATCCGGCAAGTGGAAAATGCCCTAAGACGTTTCCGCTAAGACATTTAATTTTCGGATTCGGTCAGCGCTAGATCTCCGTCCAGTCTTTCTAGTGCAGCGACAGGTTCTCTGATTTTTTTTCTTACACTTTACATACGTGTAGTACGCTTTTGGTTGTGTTTTGATATTCCTTTCTGAGGAACGCTCAAACAAGTACCTTTTGTTGGACTGCTTACGCCTCATTGCGCTTTTGTATGTCTGATGGTTACGATACGCTTCGCACGTTGCCCATCTCCTCTTTCGAATTAATGTTTCTCCCTTTATTTTTGGATGACACAATGGTGGATGACGATTGCTTTTGATGTCCTTATGGAGGACGAACTCCATCGGCCTGGTTATTCCTTCTCTTATAACTGCAAAAGTTGCCTCCGCGGTCAGTCTTTCGTGTTCCGATAACTAGGGTGTTGATGCAGCAGCCCTTCTTATTTATTTGGTCCTCAGCCTACTATGACACCTGGCAGAGGCTCTAACCGACAGTTTTCTCAGCACCGAAGACACACTTACTTACCATATGGTAACTCTTGTCTAGCGGCTCTTGTCTGCTGTGGAATGAAGAAAAGCATTCCTCTGGCTTATGAATAACGCATCTCAGTGGCATTCGTATGCAGTGGCAGTTAATTGCAGATGGTGTTTTGAGTGTATTTCAATAGAACATGGGCGGCCACTAGAAACCACCCGTGGTACTTTCGCAGCTCAGATTTACCACTCTTTTAGACAGCTTCCGCACGCCTTCCGTATTATTTAAAGCTCTCGTGGTTTTACTTGATCCACGAAATGGAAGCTTCGTTTATGAAATCACACCTGTTTGTCATCAGGTTTCAACACGAGGGACGCACCCAAAAGGGTGCTCGATATGACTAGAAGGCGTTGGGATGTACTTCATGTATTTGAGATATTTATCGATACCTGCTAACTTTTGTTCTTTATCTTGCCACTCGCAATGTTATACCTGATATCTTGTTAGCAATTTGTTCCCTCCTTAACCTTCCGGATACTTGCAGCGCATTCATGTCGTTACCGAACACGGAAGTGTATAATCACAGCCGGAAACTGCTCGACATCTGGTTTCCTCACCTGTAATTGGGTCAGAAACTTAAAATTAACGCTCGCCGACGAACTGGACGACGGCTGAGACAGTTTGATATATAAGCCGGGCCATGTAGTTGGTTTGCATCCTATATTTTTTCTGGTTTTAAGTCACTTTATTCCTATATCCATTCGCCTCGTTATCCGGTGTATGTCTTTTATAACCGCATAATTGGTGACCACAATGTAAATCTAACTTGCAGCACTTATGTGAAATCCGAGGACTGGTATTTCATTTTTTTGTTTGCACACTGGAAGTTGGATGCACACTGCAGGAGGTTCACAAGAAAGACATTTTCTGGTTGTGAAGGACTAAAAGAGGGAACTAACTTTTCAGCCTCTCTGTCTCCAACCCAATCTCTCTGCCCCGCTCTGCCCACCCATAGTGTCCCCACTGGTAACACGCCCGATACTGGCAATGGTTCGTTATCAAATGGTGTAGTAGGTGGTTTTCAATCTGTCAGTTCACATTCTTTCAAGCCTCGTCAGCCTCTGAATCTGGGTTCGTTTAATGTGCGCACCTTAATGCGGGCTGGCCAACAAGTGTGTTTGGTCCTGACAGTGGACTCACTTTCGATTGATGTCTGCTGCGTGAGTGAGACACGAATTCAGGATTCGAGTAGAATAATTCAATTGACTGTGCCTAACGTCTCGTTAAGATATTTTCTTCGCATTTCTGAGTTTCCTGTTTGAGAAAATATCATTGTCACTACGCTCAGCTGGAGATTGCGCGGGTTCCTCAATCACCTCAATGACAGAGTTTAAGGAAATTGTGAAAAGGGGCAGTCCTGACGAACGACATTCCTCTTGGTAAACTCGAGTGGAGGATCTCCGTAATCGCGAGCTCGGCTTGATGATGGCGATTAACTCGGATTCGGCTGCTCCTGTACGGAGATCGGACAAGAGGGGTAAACTCCTACGGCGGTTTCAGGCCGCCCTAGAGAAACTGCAGGGTAAACGGAGCCGTATATATATATATATATATATATATATATATATATCCCAAATTTATTGAACTGAACTGCCTCTCACTAGTTGTTCGTGCTCTCGGTCTATCTATTAGTTCCTGAACTGTTCCTCCTATCAGCTTGCTTCTCGCGCTGAGTGATAAGTTGACTTTCTGTTTCTACCCAGTTCATCTTCTATGCAAACCTCAAACTTTTCCCGTATTTGGTTGCTGCATTCACGGGTGAGATGGGGTTCCGTCTACTGCTCATTCTCGGTTTCTTCAACATGTGTACTTTAATGCAGGCTGGCCAACAGGTGTGTTTGGCCGTGACAGTGGACTCACTTTCAATTGATGTCTTCTGCGTGAGTGAAACACGAATTCAGGATTCGAGTAGAGTAATTCAGGTAACTGCGCCTAACTTCTCGTCAAGATATTTTCTTCGCAATTCAGGAGACGAAGCAGCTCAAGATGTTGGTCAACGGGTTGTAGGAATGGTCTTGAGTGAGAAGGCTGAAGCAGCCCTTCTAGACTGGATCCCAGTCAACAGTCGCTTGTGTGCTGTGAGACTGCAGGAATCAGTCGGCATCCGAAAGGATAGTAGTGTTAAGCGTAGTTTATTTGTTATCTCGGCATACGCTCCAACAGACTGCAGCACTGATATGGAGAAAGACGGGTTTTACGATAACCTCGTCACCATGATTCGGAAGAGCAAACGCTCTGACATTGTGGTGGTAGCAGGTGACTTTAATGATCAAGTTAGAAAACTTAGTGCATCGGAGTCCTGTTTAGGTGGGCAATGCGCCTTGCCTGCACAGCGAACAGACAACGGAGAAAGACTTCTCCAATTCTGTGCAGATAATCATTTATTCCTATCTAGTACGAATTCCCGACACAGTTCGCGTCGCACTGCGACATGGCGCTCTAGCTCGACAGGTACTCTGAGTCAGATTGACCATATCGC
This sequence comes from Fasciolopsis buskii, assembly GCA_008360955.1. Classification (NCBI taxonomy): domain Eukaryota; kingdom Metazoa; phylum Platyhelminthes; class Trematoda; order Plagiorchiida; family Fasciolidae; genus Fasciolopsis; species Fasciolopsis buskii. The sequence continues at coordinate 62,698 of LUCM01004602.1, read as the reverse complement.
AGTTAGCTACCGTTGGCGCGGTTCAGTCCCGAACTGTAGATCGTACTGGACCACGTACGTCGAATCGGACCATGCGTTAGTTTTAATGCGACTTTGCTGCAGCTCAACGGCCATCACCGCAGGCCACAAACCCGATTGGCTGTCGAACGTTTGTCTGATTCGGCTGTTCGCAACACCTACGAACAGAAACTGTCCGAGGAACTAGGAACTGCGACCAGCAGCAATGTAGACGATCAGTGGGATCAAATTAATCAGGCGATGCATTTGACAGCAGATTTCGCCCGCGGTCCTAGATCTAGCGTTCATCAAAGACACTGGATCTCGCATGGGTCGCTGATTCTAATGGAGCAAAAACGCCAGCTGCCTAACTGCAAGGAAGTGAATAAGATGCGTCTACAGTTGTAGCGTCAGTTGACGATAAGCGTTAAGGCTGACCGCGGAAACTGGTGGGTTAAGGTAGCCGAAGAGATAGAGGAAGCGGCCGGTTCAGGTAACAGTCAGAGACTGTTTAAGCTTATACGCGACAGCGTTAGGGGCGAACTTCGGTTAGTGAAGTCGTGTGCGATAAGAATGGAGAGCTCATCCATGGTAGACAGGAAAGACTGGATCGTTGGGCAGAGCACTTCAAGGATCAGTTTAACTGGCCATACGCTATCGTATCTAGTCCGACGTCTGGAGCTGTGAATCCTTGGGAGGTGTCACTTGATCCCCCAACGGAATTGGAAGTGGAGTCGAATATTTGACTTCTGAAGAAAGGAATAGCAGCCGGTCCCGACGACCTTCCTCCAGTTCTTTTCAAATTGGGTGTGGAAGCTGTGATGAAATCACTTACCTCCTTGCTTCAAGATATTTGGAACGAGGAGCGTATTCCGTTATCGTGGGGTGAGTCACTGATTATACCCGTCTTCAAGAAGAGTACACAGAGTGACTGCAGCAATCATCGTGGGATTAGTTTAATTCCGATAGGTACTAGGGTGTTGGCTTCGATAATGCTGCGTGGTTTGACACCGATTCGCGAGAGTAACATCCGCGAACAGCAGGCCGGATTTCGTCCAGGTCGAGTTTGCATCGACTAGATATTCACTCTTCGACAGATACTCGAGACGTGCCACACGCACGCCGTCCTACGATCGTAGTCTTTCTCGACTTGAAAGATGCATTCGACTCCATGGATCGACCAGCACTATTCAGTGCTCTCCACCGGAAGGATGTGCCAGCGAATTTTGTGAACCTGTTGCGAGCATTGTACTCGCATACCTATAGTCGCGTGAGGGTATACGTTGTGTGTCTGTTCAAATCTGCGGGCCATGCACAATGTGCACTAGATAGACTCTCGAGTTCGGTCGCTCGGTTTGGCGTGTGCTTTACACCTTCAAAGTGCAAAGTGCTTTTGCAGGACTGGACGACAGCAGTGCCGACCTTGGTGCCGAGCGCAGAGGACCTAATGATTGTATACCGTTTTATTTACCTTGGTAGCTGCGTGTCGAACGATGGTAGCTCAGGAGTGGAGGTAAATACACGTATATCCAAGGCTCGGGCGGCTTACGCTGGACTGAAGCACTTGTGGAGTCGGCCTGATATTCCACTGAAGTTGAAAGGTCGTGTGTACTGTGCCGCAGTACGCTCAGTTCTGTTGTACGGTTGCGAGACATGGAGCATGTTTGCGGTGATGTTCGTCGGCTAGAGGTTTTNATGATGATTGGGTCACGTGGCGAACACTGGTCTACCATATCGTGCCGTCTTTTGGGTTCCCCCCACGAAGTGGAGAACGCCATATGGAGGTCGGCAGCTGACTTGGTAACATGGAGGTAGAAAATATACAGCGAACTTAGGTAAAGTAGGTGTCTCACTTCTTGTTGTTTGGCTCCGTAAGACTCGTCACCTAGGTGACTGGAGACACTGAGGGATATGGCAATGAACCGTGAATAGTGACGACCGTGTGGTCATTTTCTATCACACCAGAATGATTGAAAACACGTGCGTTTGTACAGTTAGATTGTGTTCCGTGTGTTGGCTACAGCAGCGTCTTATCTTTTCCCGCGTTTGTAGGTTCACTCTCTATTTCGTTTGGAAATTCACCCATTTTATGGAAAAATGTAGCCGTGGGGAAAAGCTAGCTGTCGCTGAGGCTTGCCCTGCTGTTTAAAGCTGAGAAATGATGATGATGATGATGATGATTCTTTGACGGCTTCAACGCAAAATCATCTGGTTGACCGGTTACCTTTCCTTAACTTTCCCTCTTATTTAATGAGTCCATCATCAATCGATTGCTTCTCCATCCCTTTTTTATCGATACTGCTTTGGTTTTTGTTCTCTGGCACCTTCTTTGACACTTCTATAGCTCTGCCTGCTCACTCCGTGGGCAAGAAGCTAGTCACCCTTCTACTCTTTTATATCCCTGACTGTGAAATTTTGAAACACTTCCGATTTCTACCTTCGCACCTATTAAAAACCTTTCGCTCCTTAAAAGCAGAATCAACAAAGGCTTCTACATGAATCTTTCACCACGCTCATCTTTCACAGTATGCCTCTCGGTTATGTGGTTTATCCTTTTTACTCATGATAAAAACATGGAGGTGTTTGGGATTTTTTAATCCATACCCCCTCCCGAACGTCCTCGGTTCCCGGCGTATTCATTATACACGTATGCCGTCAAGCACATCACCGTGTGTCTTGTACGCCATCCTTGGTTCGTTTAGAACCAGAATTTAGCTATCTGCTACAGACCGACTAACAAGAATCAGTCAACGCGGTGGACTTTGGGGATTCGCCTTTGCCCTTGCACTTTGGTGAAAATATCACCACGAGAAGGCCATGCATAGGACTTCTTCAACAGGGGATGTTGAAACGCATGGTCATTTTGGTAGCATTTCTCGAGGGAGCCCGAGATACCTACTCTGAGACACCCAGAAAAGTGGTCGTTGCAATCGGTGTCTAAACATCATTCTCTGGGTAGTGACTCTAGAATGTTGTGAGATTATTTTATTCGCAACTCTGAAGTTAAGCGCAAGGTACTAGATGACATCAATCATTAGAAGAGACTGAATTTGAATTGTTTAAGGTATTTAAGGCATATGTTACACGTGCCAGTAGATCAGCTTCCTCGGTTAAATGAAGCAGGCAGTTATTGGGAGGTGATTCAAAGTGATCAATTCATTACGTGGCCGAAAGATATGAAAACTTCAACCATTGGTCAACATGATTGAATGTCTATCACCCCAAAAAGGCCAGAGGTTTGAACCCCAGGTGCTCCGGCCACTTTAGTGGTAGGTGACTACTTGATGTCGCTCGGTTCATTACTACCTCTGACCCATTGGAGTCTTATATGATTTTGTATCTCTCCAAATTTCAAGGCCACGGTTGTCAGTTCCTGCCTGGTGTGTAGTGTCCCTATCACGCCCATACTTCAAGCACAACAAAAAATGAACTGGCTCCAAAAGCTGGCTTTAGATTATCTCCTGTCCGGGTTGAGGAGATATCCAATGCGAGTTTTGGGTACTTTAGGCAATATCCCGCAGTCAATGGGGTTCTTGCATCAGGGAATCTGCCTCATCATATTTTTTCTGACTTAAGATCCTAGAATTTTCTCATTCAACTGAACCGTATGGCCTGGACTATCAGTCACCAAATTCCAAATGCTGTGCAGAAATCTTGTTTCGCTCGTAGACCAAGGGTTGCGATGGACCTCTTGTAACGATTCCCTACTTCAGATTGAGCAGCCGAGTAGTTAAACATATCCACAGGAGGACGATAGATTACGACGGACATTCGATGGAGTGGGAGTCTGGAACTGCTAACATATCCGATGTGGCCTACACAAACACGTGTTTGTCTCACTTGGTCGTATGCATTGAATTCTTTCAGTTAAACAACTACACAGCCTTTTGAATAGGAGCTTGGTTAAAAAACCTTCCCAGTTTGCGGAGATGGGTAGGTGGTACAACAGTTATTGTTCTGACAGACGAAATAGAATGTATATATATATATATATATATGGGCGGCTGATCTTCGTGACCCAACGCGCTAGATGAAACCTCAGTGTTGCTTGTAGAGCTCCCCCAGTTTTAGCGATGGTAGGTAGAAAACCGTGTTTAACACCCACCTTTCGTCCACCATAACCACAATTATGGGCACTACTGCAGGACTCAACTAGCTACTGCAGTATGCACTCGACAGTTAAACGATAACCACTACCAAAGTAGTAAACGCCAACCCGCCCTTCCCCGGCTCCTTAGTACACTTAACTTAATGTGACCTTATGTCGTTCTACGGCACTTCAAGTTTCAGGTTCATGGCTGACGGATCCCCCGCGTCTACGTATGGTGGGCCTTAGGGGGTATCGGGCCTCTCTTTTCCACTACACTTATGCCTTAATAATGGAGTAAAAAGGGGCCAAAGTGACGCACCTGGTTTCGATTCTCCCACTTGATTGAGAATGTCATATGCCTGTATGAAATACGACTTCTTTCTGAAGCCAATGGTCAGCTAAAAGAATTTATTTTGTTACAGATCCAATGATTTTGAATTCGAATCCGTCCAGAGCACAAAACATACCAGACAAGCCTCACTTGGTTGTTCTTTATGGTAGCCAAACGGGTACAGCGCACAGGCTGGCCGAGCGGTTGATCCTACAGGCCCGTTATTTATTTCGTTCGACCAGTTCGGTAGAACAAGTTATCGAAAATGGGCGGCCCAATTTGACCACTTGCTTACAGTCGATGAATTCCTATTTACCGCTTTCTCAGTTGACGCGCGAAACTGGTGTAATCTTGTTTGTGTGCTCAACCACGGGATATGGTGCACCTCCAGATACAATGCGTCAGTTTTGGCAAAAGATCATGCACCGGAGTCTTCCTCCAGGGCGATCTTTGCCTTCCACATTACGATTTGCTGTCCTAGGTTTAGGCGATTCATCTTATCCGAGATTCAATGTCATCGCAAAAAAGTTACGTCAAAGACTAGTTCAACTCGGTGCCAGCCCATTGCCGATCAGTGTCACTGACTTGGCTGGTCCTTCCAAGCAGAGTGCTGCTATCGATGGCCTAGGATTGGCAGATGAACAGGCAGAACTGGGTATTTACGACCTCCTTTCTCGGTGGATCCCAAGACTCTGGAACACTTTGTCCCACTTGTGGCGTATTCCTATTGAACTTCCACCTGGTGATAATTTGACTTGGCCATATTTAACCGATTCTAAGTTTCTCCAGTCTAATTGGCCGCGTTTTCACGTTCAATTACTCAACCAGTCTGCTAGTATTCAGGCTGACGCGGTTCCGGATGATCGTTCGTACAACTCCACAGAGATCGAACGTGAAGCTCTGTTGGATTGGTCGTGTAAGAATGAGGATGTTCCACCATCGCCGCTTGAGTGCCCGATCCATTGGTTTCGAATTGTACAAAACGAGCGAGTGACCGCGACAGATCACTTCCAGGACACGCGCCTTTTGGAACTGGTGCATCAAGTGGGTTGTACTCCGATTAGCTACCTATTTGTACTTTGCTGTTGGTTCTCTTTTGATTTTAACGATTTCCGACTCTTTCACATGCCGATACTAACCAATTTGCTGACCATTTCCAAGAGGGTCGTGTAAACAGGTTTAAGAGTTGCTTTTCTCCTGTAATTGCGTCTATTTTATGCCTTTTACGCAGTTTTGGAACCCAATTGGCAACCAAATTGAAGGACAATGATGAACAAGGTGAATTTCTTCACGATTACTAGGTCGAGTACTGGTATATTTTGATCGTCAGTCGCTCAGTTCACACGGGAAGGATAACTTCCCTTCCACAAACGGCCCACAAACCCTTTCTCACTCAGTAATACTTCTCTAGGTTTTGTATAACCGAATGCAACCCTACTTGTCTTCAAGATATTGGCTAACTGACATGAGCCAGCAGGGAATTCATGTCGAGGCATGCAAAAATCATATCATAATCAGCTCAGTCTCGTGAACTTTGATGTTTTTGATTCCAGCTTCAGCATTCCCAACTTTTTTCTCTAAGTGCCGCAAGTTTTACGAGGATATCGGTATTTGGGCAACATGTTTTTTTTTACCATGCATAAGGTTGATTGCGATATAGGGGGCTAAAATCAGTTGTCGTATGACACTGTAAATAGCTCTCTCTCTCTGTAAGAGGAGGGAGAAGGAAGCAGCCATACATGAGACAGTTTGATTTGGATTTTATTGAGCGATAGTTTGTAAGTTAGTTGAAAGAGACAAAGTAGAAAGCCGTGAAAAGCAGAAAGATTGAGAGACAGAAACGTGTTAAGGATGACCAGCTGTCTGTGGGAGGGACTGCTTGTAACGAACTCCAAAAGACAATCACGAAGAATAGTAATGGATGGTGAGGTAGCCGCCCGATAGCAACCTAGTAGTTTCAAAACCGGGAAGAAAGCATGTGCTGTTCATTTCAGGCTTACTTCACGACCATATGCATTGTAGGCGATGGCCGATGGTGGGAGATCTAGGTCTCGGTCAAAAATAGAGGTCGAGGAGAAAGTCAAATCAACTGGCTTTTTATGACATGCTTCATTCCTGAGTGTGGTGGACGGGACGTGCCCCACAGCCACTAGGGCCCATCATACGATAGGACCGTGACCCTGAAAATTGGAGTATCGTAGAGTCACACAGGGTCTCATTAGGTCAGAAACGTATGGTGCTTATTATTCTTTCGAATTGGTGGTGGTGAACGTGTATACGCGTCACCTGTACAACGACTGAAATAGTTGCATGGTCTGAAAGAAGAGGCTTTCGTACGAGCCCCTTCTCTTCTAAATCTAAAAATGAGTACCAGAAAGAAATCGATTTAGTGTCATTCGGAAGCTCAGAATGAGGACACCAAATTCAGCATCGCGGTCGAAAAATACCCCTTTGAATTCACTGTACGGTTGTTTGGAAAGATATCGCCGGAATTCTCTGTAAATATTTGCTATCCATCATCATTCCGATAATATAATAAAACTGCTATTAATGTCTGTCCAAATGAGCAACGTTTTTTCAAGCACAAGAAATAATATTAATCTACATACACTTCACATACCTTCCGTAACCCGAATACCAACCAAATAAACTATTAGTAAGCGAGGATTATGTGAGTTTAAACAAAGGACGCTTTGCACAACGTATAGAGTTCGTGGTCAAAATATCGCGGAGTTTCGAAAAATTTCAATGGGAAGTAAAAACAATCTTGGGTCCATGGAATGTGTATCGATGTTGTGAGATTAATTTTAGAATGAATATTTGGTCAACACAACCCTTAACAGATCGGAAATCGGTTTGATTCCTACGCATGTACCGTTCGTAGGCTGAAGAGCTAGAATCGCCTCCACCTCAGAACCTCAATGAGCACTAGTCCCTTATCAAGAATGTCTTGCGTTCTGCTGGCTTAGTGAACGATGGTCTGGCCCGTCGCGTTATAACACCCTGGATTTCTGAGTCTTTGCGCCTTCTTGACGCACGCCACTCCATCCCGGCTGGTTGCAAGTATAATGAAGCACAGCTCGTAACGGGTCGTGAATTCAACACAAGCTTTCGTAGGAATCGTGAAACCTCGTAGTCTCAATGAACATTGGACATAGAGCATGCTGACGCTACGGGAAATTCCCGCAAGCTGTTCCACCTCCTCCGAGCTATCGGTAGGAAAGCATTGGATGTAAGCGAGAGTATCTGTGAATCTGACAGTTCGTCTATCCACAGCCACCAGTGACGTCTTCCACGCTGAGCAGAGCACTTCCAGGCACAATTTAGATGCCGTTCTCTGTCAGCTCCTCTAGCATCTGGTGGCCTGTTACAACAGACCTATCTACTGAGACAGAGTGTCTCAGAGAAACCTGAGCTTTAGGATGTCATAAGGCGTCGCACTCCAATGAGCTTTCCCCCACTCCCACTTAAAGACGGAAGAATTAAACTGGTCAGAGAACTCGAAGATCTGGTACTCCGAGAAGGTCCCTTACTCGTGCGGGAGGAGGGGGGAATCGATCATTGTCCCCATCTTCAAAAAGGGCTTGCACAGCGACTGCGCTAACCGCAGGGATATTGGCCTAATCCTGATAGCATTAAACCTGCTTTCGTCCGTCATTCTTTGCAGGTTGTACAACACGCGTGAAGGGCAAACTCATGAGGGACAAGTTGGGGTTCTCATTGGCAGTGAATAAATGTGTCAAATATTCACCCTCCGACAACTGCTAGGGCACCATTTTACCTTCCAAAGGCCAATGGCCATCGTATTCTTGGACATTCGCGCACCATTTGACTCCGTTGGTAGGTCTGCACTATGGTACTGTTTGTTGAGAAATGGAGTATGTAAGAAGTGTGTCGGTCCTCAAAGGGTTGTACCTCATACCTCAGGTCGGGTTAGGGCTGATGACCGTTTCCAGTGGAGTACGGCAAGACTGTTCTATATCCACATTTCTTTCCAACTTCGTACCTTCAAAATGCAAATAACTTTTTCAAGACTGCCAGGAGCCTGTGCTTTGTGGTGGTCGGCTAGAAGTAGCCAATGACTTCCTAGTATCTCGGGAGCTTGATCACACCTGGAGGAGGTCGCATCACGAATTGCGAAAGCCAAAACAACTTTCGCGAGCCTGCGACACTTGTGGTTCCCCCATCACATCCGGCTTTCCCTTAACTAGACAGCAAACAATGCCACAGTTCGTAGTGTTCTGCTCCACGGTTGCGAGACCTGGCCTATCCGCTTTGAAGATGCCCGGTGCCTTTCGGTTGTCGACCACCGATTTCTCCGAAGCATTGCTCGTGTCTGGTCGGAACACGGGCCGAGCAATGACGAGGTGCGTCGTCATGTGTTGGGTTCAGGCAGTCGTCCACTGACCGAGATAATCACTCTACATCGCCTTCAGTGACTTGGACAAGTACTGTCTATGCCTGCCCATCGTGCTCTTTTTGCACGTGCCGGGCGAGACTAGAAGAAGTGGCGTGGCAGCCAACCTATGACTTGGCGTAGAGGTATGAAGAAGTTAGCTTTGGTTTTGGCCTCGGTTGGTGCTTTCCGCCTTCCTGGTTGGGGCAGAAGAGATGAGGATTGTTGTTGGTTGGAGAATCTGAGAGACATGGCTCAGAACCGAAGTCAACGGCGCGATTGCTGTGGCCTGTCTGTAGTACCCATTGCTTTCGAACTAATTCGAGAACAACATAGAAATCACAAAATGTGCACTGTAAAAACAGGAAAAAGCAGCCGGTTTGCTATGGTTTATTATTTTTTCCCTTTTGTTAGTCCGCTATCTTGGAATTTCCATAGGATATTTGGATAAGAGCGTACCGGGTACGCATTCCTGACCAGCGGCAACAACCGCGAAGTCGGTCGTGCGCTCCCGGGCAAATTTTATTCACTCGTCCAGATACTACTTACAATTTCTATATATATGTCCAACGATTTGAATATTGTTGTGTTTTGTTGTTCATCTAGCGGATTTTCAAATTTTTGTGGGCGTTGAGCCCACACAAACGTTTCATCACCAGCCGAGATGACATCGTCATCGCGTAGGCAATGAGCTCTCTTTTGTTCTGTATTTACTCTAACGCTGTTTGGGTTCTGACCGTGACTGCAGAGTAATTCCGCCTTGTATTTTCCTATGACTTCGACCTTGAGCTAGCTATTTCAGTAATTCTGGTAACGTTATCAATTATGGCAATGTTACCAATCAGTAAAAGCGCTTAGAAAACTTTGAATATATATATATATATATACGTTGGATTCTAGTGAATAACCGATTATTAGACGGTTTAGACTGGGAATCCTAATGGATGAATGGCAAACTCCAGTGTTTCGTTTTCTTTCCTCGCTTTTTTTTGCCAATATACTAATGGCATATACTTTGTGCAGATACCTATTTCTAAGTACAAATGTGACCAACAACTTGTATATGCAGGGATGTTTATGTCTTTGTGCTTTTTGCGACACATTCGTCCTTTGTGATGAAATTGGTTTGTTGCCGTTGAATCCCAAACCACTGTACAATTGTCCCGAAACCGGTTGGCAATATTAACCACTGCAATGGTTCTAACAGAATCTAAAGATAGTGATTTATGGGCAACGTCTCATCCTCTTTTGTTTTGCATCGGTGATCTGATCGAAATTTGTTCGGCAATGACACTGATGCGAAAAAATAGGCGCATGCATTCTTTCTCTGGTGAGGCTTGTGTGCAACCATTCTGAGTCAGGCTAAAAAACCGGAATCGGTAAGGATAATCATTAATTGTAAGTTGACGCTTCATTGCCTCGGCGGAATGGGTCCACTTTCCGATTGAGTTCGATTTAGTTAAGTTTTTACAACCATTAACATTGCATCGAAGTGATCTGGTTTTGGTTGTTACCATCTCCCCAAAAGAAGAACAAAATAAGGAATAGCCAAAGGTCGACTGCAGAATAAAAAGTTGAAGAACTATATAGAAGGGAAAAGAAATCGAATAAAATCCCGACACTGAGCCCTTGCACTTATTGTCTCTAGATATCACAACGGGAGATCTCGTAGAACCCAACCCTCTAATCTAACTAGATACACCCGAACCAGTTTTCATATCTTTCTCCCATGTTATTGATTGGACACCACGTTCCATCTTTCAGCCTCTCCTGGGAAAGAGCAAACAGCGAGGCATTCGTTCTGTGGGCATCCACAAAACACCTCCTAACCACTTTAATCTGTCCTGATTATATTCCTGTTCTAGAGATCGAACCATGGGACCCAGTGCCTTACGTCAACCTCTGAATTACTGAGGGGACTCTAACACCTTGTTCTACCAGTAGCACAGATCTAAGAGTGTTGAAATACCGATCATTTTCTTACATCTTTCTTTCGCAATGACTCTCTTTATGAGGCGCACAAAAGGATCGACCTTGCTACCACTGTGTATACTTGACCTTCGATCGGTAAGCGTATGTCACACAGACGCCACAGATGCCTCAAGTCGTTGACCCTTAATCGATACTTCAGTATGCACGAAGGCAGTTCGTCAGATATACGACCATCAGGTGGGATATAACTACCCAAGTAACTGAGTCTCTCTGCTTCACTCAATTCTCTCCTTCAGGAACAGGGTTTGACTTCGAATCAATCCAATTTTGCAACATCATTTTACACTTGAAAGGAGCAAACCGCATATCGAGCATAGGTTCACTATATTTCAGACGATCCATCATCCAGAAGCAACATCATCCTCGTGTTGTAAGTCAGGTAGTACACTGTTTGAGGAACTGCCATTATCGTTATCTTCACATAAGGATGAGGCGCTTTCCGTAATTATCTCAATGATAAAATTGAATAAACAAGGTGAAAGGAGGCAATCCTGACGAACACCACTTCTCGTGGCGAACTCGAGTGAAACATCGCCGTAAGCGCGAACTCGACTTTGGCTGTTGGCGTACAGAGATTGGAAAAGTGAAATGAATTTCTCGAGTGCTCCATTCAATAAGAGGCAGTGCCACAAATTTGCACGATCAATTTAGTCGAACTCCGCTCTCAGATTAAGAAAGACAGAGATCTTGGGTCTACGGCACGTGTGTGTACGTTCTAAGATTTGACGCGAAGTGAATATTTGGTCAGCACAACTAATGGGTCGGAAATCGGTTTGATTCTGACACATACCTTTCTCGGGCACCGTGTAATCGACGGAGGATAATAACTGAACGCTTTCAGTGTGATGCTTGCCAAACTGTGGTTTTCGCATGAAGACAACCTTTCTTGTAAATTGTTGCATTCACCGTTCCACAGCAGTCCTTAGGAATCTTTTCTCTTGTTCTGATTGATCCCAGAAGTTTTCTTGACGCCGATTTTAACGATTCGCCACGATTCTTGAAGAAAGACGAATGCGGTCTATCTGATCCAGCTGCCTTGTCTTTTTAGAAAGCTTGTTTTCCTGATAACCCTTATTTCGAATATAGAACTTTTACCGTCATGCACTGGGTCAATGACGGGAATTAGCTTATTTACTACTCTTCAACTTTACCATCAGCAAATTTATCGAACCGCAATCTTTTATGGAACCTCGCGTAGTCTATATCAGGTTAGCGGTACTTTACAATGTCCCCTGTAGAAATATTGCTGAGGCTATTCGGGCGATCGATACTTCTCGGCTGCCCGCACTGCAGGAATTTTTCTTTGGGAACCCTAACCGAAGCCTTTGACTCTACTCATAAGGCAATGGAGCACCAATTCAACACGAGAGTTTCGAGCAGAAGCATGCTTATCACCACTCATCATGCTCGATGCAGCGTTGGGCATCGCTGTCCTGATTATCCTGCGCGATGACCGATTCAGCATTGAATTCTTTGTGGACGTGTAACCCATGGAAGTTCGTGGACGAGTACTGCTAGGGGGTCCATCACTAAGCAAGAGAATGACTAGGGTCCTCAACCGAAGCCTTTGATTCTAACAAGAACCTATACACAAGGCGGTGGGAAGTGACTTAATGGTGGCCCATCTGCTTGGATCAGTTATTCTTCCATTCATTTTTTCGACTGAATCATCAGCTCGAACCAATCGCCAGGAGAGTAATTCGTTGGGCCTCCATCCATTGATCTTCCAGATTTGATTGGATCTTTGGTTGGAAGTAAGCTATCCTGTATAGATCGTAAGGCCGTTATATCAAGTCAAGATGCGCTGTCATTTTGGTAGCAGCCTAAGCGAAGCAGCATTTGAACCATTGTATACGACAGAGCCGTGATTGAACCACTGAAAGGTGAAGCGACCAATCAGCATTAGCGGTTTAGCTGTGAAACGAGATTCTTTTGGTCATACACAAAAAACGAAGCTGGTCAATCAGCTGACTTGGAAACGCCTCTGAAACTGATGACAGACAAACGGTCTTCCCACATGTAAACAATTATTTAGATGCATTTCGCCTATAAAAGGGATTCTATGTTGAGTTGACTTTGTTTTTCTTGTTGAAATTAGCGCGAAAAGACGCCACTAATTTAGAGGTAGGACTTACTGGCAATTTTAATGCTAGTATCCAAACTAACTTTATAGCCTCATAAAAATTCCTACGTGTGCAAGGGATGTTAGCATTTGGTGGAACCATCTGCAAGATTCAATGGGAGGACCAGTACTTTTGCGTTTCGATTAACGAACCAATAGTGTCGTTCATCCGATCAAAAGAGTTTCAACGCATGATTGGTTAGCAGAATGATGCGAACTTAGCAAAACAATCAGCATCTATGTTTTGATGGCCAAACATCTGCGAAGTATGCGCATCATTTTGTCAGGTTGATCTCATCCGACCCTTCATTATGCTTCACCGTAGGTGTACTTCAATAATACCCACTTTTTGCCTTCTCAAAAGAAATGTGACGGAATTTAGCTCATCCCGTATGAACAATTCTAAGATGTTCGAAATAATGTCATAACTTTGACTCCAATATTTGTTTTCTCGCTTAAACACTTCCTTCCTTCCTTCCTTCTTTCTCCATGTTTTTCTGCCCCAATACTTGAAGTCGGGAGGTTCAAATTCAGCTTCTTCATCGGAAACGAATTTCCTTCCAGGTGATGTGTTCTTTTTACAACCAGCCAACGACCCAGATTGTGTTGCTAGCCTACTCCGTCATACCGGTACCAGTCCAGATGAACGCATTCTAGTTTCAACACGTGATCCCTGTCAACCGATCGATCCTCTGTTGCAATTTATTTCTCATAATCGACAACACGATGGAATATCGGCTGCTTGGCTAGCCATGTATTATTTTGATTTGAATGCTTTGCCAACCCCGGAAATGTTCACTGCATTAACTGTGATTAATCGGCTCGCTTTGCGTAAATCTCGACAAGCTGACGAGAGATCACGTCTTCAGCTTGAACATGACCGATTATGTGAATTATCTTCGGCTTGTTGGTCTCCAGATGCAATGGAGGATCTAAACGATTATATCACACGACCCCGTCGTAGTGTGATCGAAACTTTGTTGGATTTTCCTATGACAACATCGTACTTAAATTTGGCTTCCTGGTTCGATGTGCTTCCAGCGCCCATACGCGCGCGACCATATTCGATCGCTTCGGGTCCACCACGCATTGAACTCTTAGTCGCTGTTGTATCTTTTCGAACACGAATGTCCACACCACGTCGGGGATTGGCTAGTACGTATCTCGCTTCTCGAGCCGTTGGTGAGTTAGTTCCCGGATGGATCGCATCCCAAGTGGCTGGCGGCTTCAATTTTGAATTGGTTTGTCAAACGCCTTACACTTGCCCATGTTTGTTGATTGCTGCCGGTACAGGGATTGCTCCATTTCGTAGTTTTCTTCAACATCAACGAGACTTGTATCCGACAGAACCTGAAACCCCAAGCAATCTACTATTTTTCGGTTGCCGTTTCCCCAACAAAGACTTCTATTTCCAATCCGAATGGAATTGTTTGATGAAGGAGAATCGAATGAAATTGATCAATGCATTTTCTCGCATCTCAGTGAACTCTCAGATTTCCGGACGTGTTTATGTTCAATATCGACTGCGTGAGCACGCAGAGTTGGTTTGGACTTATCTATCCCAACCGACAAGTTTCGTTTTTGTGGCTGGAAATGCCAAATCTATGCCAACCGAGGTAAGAGAGGCACTGGTTTACGTGTGCCAAACGGCTGGCGGTTTATCCTTCTCTAATGCAGAGGGTCTAGTAAGCAAAATGGAGGCTGAACAGCGACTTCAAATTGAGGCATGGTCATAGTGCGTAAAATCGGATATTTACAACCGATGCACATGCACACGTGGGCATTTCTACGCGTATATATATATATATATATATATATATATATGCATATATGTGTGTGAATGCTGTACATATTTCGTCATTGGACAAATAGATTCTACTTCAATCCAGGTGTTTTTTTACCTGTCTACTTGTTTGTCTGGCTCGCTGGCCATTGTCAGCATGTCTGTTTCACTCGATTCAGTGACTCCGTGCGATGACCCCCTAGTACCACTCAGTAGGGAATGTGAACAGCAAAATACAGTCATAAAGCTAAAATTGGAATTGCGTCTAATTAACCACTTTATCAAAATTGGCAATACGGTTTTTTTGTCTCTTACTGATTGGTAGTAAACAATTGTTACTCAGAACGTGCTGTTTGTTCAAAATTGCTTGTGTTGTCAATTTGCTGGTGTGTTTCGCCACTTGAGTGCAGTAATAAATTTTGTCTTGGTGCACGCTCCAGTCTGTTCTAGCTTGATGAAACGTACAAGATGTTTCTGTCAACTTTCGGAGCTTTTTACTGGTGTATTCATTTATATGCTCCAAAAATCGGTTATTGTTTTACGAATAATTGCAAGATACATTTTCCTGCTAGAGGTGTTCTGTTCTCAAATTCAGTTTATTTAAAAATTCCGATTGTAATTTCTCACTTTTGGTCGATTTCATGACTTTGTTGTATTCTACATTTTTAAACTAAAACGAAGTACCAAGAGTTTACTCTGAGACATGCTCCTTCTACTGCACACATGCGTCAAAAAGGCAACTACAGTTGTTTGTTGATTTCTCCATCGAGCGTGGTAACCATTCGGACTGTTTCTCCATAGATAATAAGCCCCCATTGGCAATGGATTATTGTACTACTATTTGTACACATAGTATTTTTACCTTAACTACTATGCTGTCCAAATCTTCCCAGAATTTCTCTCACATGTGATTCCCTGAGTCTTTTATTGATCGGTTCACGAAGTACATTTATAGCTCACGTTCGTTTCAATTTCTGCTACCGTTGACTTTACATCAACGCGCTCTGATTTCCGATGCTATCTCACAATGCCGTCCACTCAACAGATAAAAAGGGAACGAAAAAAATTGGGAGGTGAAGTACGGGATAACAAGTTGACTAACGATATAGAAAAGGACAGATTTCTACTGTAAGAACCCTACTGACTGCGACACAGCCGTGTTGCTTAAAGTTCCTGACTATCGTGTTGGAAGGTATCGTACAACATTGGACTTACACGGACCAATCCACTAGTTGAAGCTTTCACGCCTCTTACCGTGTTGTCGAGTGGCCGCATCCAGGCGTCTTTCAACCATGACTTTCATCGGTAGGCAGCGTTGGGTGAGGCAATCGTTCTGGAGCCATGAGCAAAACATGCCCCAACCACATTAATTTATTCATTTGTTGCTTCTAAAGATTGAGTCCTAATGTCCAATGTCATACGTCCGATATTTGAGATGGTGAGAAAGTTCCTCCACTATATTCTTCCACTGCTACGAATGCAACGGTTTTGAAATACCAAAGGTGTTTGCACATCTGCTCTCATTGGTCATGTTCCTGAATCGCATAGAAGGGTCAACCTTACTTCTGTTGCATATGCTCGACCTTTGATCGGTAAGCGGATATCACAAGGACGCCACGGATTTATTTCAGTCTCCATTTGCTGTTGTTGTGTTTGTTATTAACTGGGGAGATTGCCCAGTAGATTTCCATTTAAAATTAGTAAGTTGGTAAGCACGGATTTCTTTTGAGTACTTATCAACAGGAGAGGAGAATGCACGTGAAAAGTTTACGGTGTCTGCAATTATGATACATATTGTTAATGGTGGGACTCGTTGTCGAGTGTCTGTTTTATCGCAGACAGTCTTAAGTGGATAGATTAGTCGCAAAACGTGCCTGATTTCCACCATCTTGGTGATGTGAGGTCACAAAAGGTGGAGGCTCTTGATAAACGTTTGATATTTCCCAACCTCGAATATTCGTAACATTCAAGTACCATCTCTTTATTCATTAGTTCTTTCGCTTTTTCTCACTCGAGATTCAAAAAAGTCCCAACTTCGGTTGAAGACATCCAATGATTTGGTAACCAAGGAAACTTAGACGGTTTAGGTATTGAGTGCTAACATTTTGCTGTCTCACTGGACGTGTTTAATTGAAACTATTTCCCACAACCTTACAGAATTTTATTCCAAGTAAGGCGGGCGTGCAGTTGGTAAAACCTTGTGAGTCACACCATTTGAATTCAATTTTCACTCCTAGGTTGTTGCACGAATATTACCCCATAATCCTTAACCAAGTTATGATACCAAGTGTTGCGACACTAGCTAGACAATTGGAATGCAAACGGGTGTTTTCCTCATTCATTATTAAATTATCATTCGTTCTACAACTTAATTTCGGATTATAACAAGGTGCTGCTATGTCCATCACGTGAATTGTGTGATTAACGCTACTGGATTGTTTTTTTCCGCGATTGTTCCAGAATTTCAATCGATTCATGTACACCTGAGTCACACGCTTTACGATTTACCCGATGGTGATCCCGGCATACCGGTCCCATGGAATAAGTGTTCCGGTACGTATTCACAAGAACACCGGTGTTACCGAAATCAAGCAACTTTCCAACTTTACTACTGCTTCATTTAAACATGTCCTCTGGTCCCGGATTTTTTGCGGGACTGAGTGATTTTTTAGCTGCTCCTATTCGTCTTTGGCGTATGCATCGACGTCTGGTCGCTTTAAATCCGAAAGCTCGAGCTCTTGAACAAGTTCAGCAACAGCATCAGGAACACGCCCGTCGATCACAGCTTCGTACACGTATGATGGATTTATACGCGGCTAAGCCAGCTCCGTCTGTTTCACCATCCCCGCATCGTGTGACTTTAAACAACTCCAGTGGCCTGATCCAACCACTTGTCCGGATGTGGTTAATCAATGTGGGCTTAATTTTGGTAAGTCAAGTGTTCACGTCTACGCTAGACTTTTTACGAGGAATTTCGCTGTCAGTGGTCTAAGGACATGGAATTTCCGTTCAAATAAATGAAGACTAATCACCTGTTTGTACGGAAACGAGGAGGATAAATGAAGTCGCCCAGATCAATTCAAATTTCAAGATTCACATGCCATTCTTCACTTCTTCCCTGGCCTCCATAATTCAAATGAGCCACGAATACTTCCTCGCTCATCGTGAACGTTAGGGGAGAATTCACCACCCGAACTAATTGGTTCTGCATGCGGGAAGTCACGCGCAGTACTACTGATGACGATAATGATAGTAAGATTTCACTTCGTCTACTATTCAAATAGCAATGTGGTTAGCTTCCGGGAAATGGGTCACGAATACCTATAGGCTGTCAAAAGTGAAAGTGACTGATGATGAGAGCATTTGAATCAAGGAAGTTCCTATACAAATGGTATGATATTGGCGATATGAACACCACCACTAGAGTCGAAAAGCTTTGTCGCTTCTTACTGGATAAGAAGACTTCAAACTCAGGTATTTGGTTCTTTTTTGCTGTTACGTACCGGAGCGGAAATTGTTCACTTGACGCTTGTTGCCTGAGTTTCGGCAAGGCCCGTGCATCATCACTAAGGATACATTCTTCCGCCATTTTAGACTTTCATGTCCTAGGCATCACTTTTAGTTTTAAGTCGCTGTTTTGTGCACGGGATTAGAAAATAAACTTACTACTTGCACTTTCCTCTAACCGCATTTCGCGAATCATAATCTGCCCCTAGACGCTCTCTTTCTCTCAATCCGTACCGAGACACTTGAACATTCTCTGGTAGGCACAGTTTACTGCTACAAACCCACAATCGAATGTATGTAGGCTAAAAGAGCAATGTGACCGTTGGCTTCAGTTACCTTTAAAATCTTGTGCTAATGTCAACTGTGTTGGTAATTCCACATAGCATATTCCATGTTTTTTTCGATCGAAGGCTTGCATACTTTTGACAGATTACACTTTAAAAATGTCTTCCCGCTTCAGATCTTGGCATTCCTCTCATCCTTGTTCGCTTTCATCGCATCAACGAATCATGTTGGTAAGTTTTCTCTTCCCTTTCGTAATTTCCTTAAAATGACTCATTTATAGTGAATAGAAACGCTTTGTGATTGCGGTGTAGGCTTATTAATTTCCCAACTTTTCCCGATTAACCCTTAGTTTTCGAAAGGATGGACATTTTCCGTTATTTTACGGTATCGCTCCTTATTCTTACAATATGCCATGGATAGAATAAGTCTTAGGTTCAAACGGGACTCAGGGCCGAGCTGCGCCCCACCGGGCGCGCCCTGGGTTGGGAGTAGGGAAAACGGCTATCAATCTTGATGGTTAACTAAGACCGAGGTGGCGCGGGCTGTTTATATGCGAATTCGCGGTCAATCAACGCCAGTGTCGAGGATGTGGTGGGTTTAGATCTGGAGAACGTTCTCCCCAAAATACCGCAAGTTCGCTGGTGGCACCGTCACGTGGTGAGTGTAGCCCACCATCTGCTTAAGGTCATATTACCTTTTCGTGCCCCACCAGCTCGGCATCATCATCATCGTTCAGCGCTAAGCAGCAAGGCAGGTCTCACTGACCGCTGCCTTTCCCCAGAGTTACACGTTTCTATAAAAAGTGAATATCCAAAGGGAATAGGGAGTGGACCTACACAGGCGGGAAAAGTTAAGACGCTGCTGCAGTCAACACACAGAGCACAGTCTAGCTGTACAAACATACATTTTAATCATTCTGACAACATGATCGCCACTGTGCATGGTTTCCTGCCATATCCTTCAGTGTCTCCAGCCAGCTAGTTGACGAGTCTTTCGGACTCCAACCACGAAGGCGGGAGACACCTACTTTACCTAAGTTGGCTGTACATTTTCTCATTCCGCGTTGCCACGTCATCTGTTGGCCTCCGCATAGCTTCTTTCATTCCTTAGGAGGAACACAAAATAGGGCACGATATGGTAGATCAGTGTTCGCCACGTGACCCAATCATCATTGTCTACTAAGTTCCATACGATGAAACAAGGTGTTCTGAGAGCAGGCACCTAGTATTAGACTCATGACCTCTACATTACTCACCCGGTCACTCCATCTAATCCTAGCCATAATACGTAGACATCGGTGGTCGAAAACCTCTAGCCGACGAACATCACCGCAAACATGCTCCATGTCTCGCAACCGTACAACAGAACTGAGCGTACTGCGGCACAGTACACACGACCTTTCAACTTCAGTGAAATATCAGGCCGACTCCACAAGTGCTTCAGTCCAGCGTAAGCCGCCCGAGCCTTGGATATACGTGTATTTACCTCCACTCCTGAGCTACCATCGTTCGACACGCAGCTACCAAGGTAAATAAAACGGTATACAATCATTAGGTCCTCTGCGCTCGGCACCAAGGTCGGCACTGCTGTCGTCCAGTCCTGCAAAAGCACTTTGCACTTTGAAGGTGTAAAGCACACGCCAAACCGAGCGACCGAACTCGAGGGTCTGCCTAGTGCGCATTGTGCATGGTCCGCAGACTCGAACAGGCACACGACGTCGTCTGCGTAATTAATCTAGGTCACATAGCTTTCCTCCACTTCCCAGTTCGACTTCTACATCCTCGAGATCTCCTAAAGCATCTTTCATCACCTTGTCCATGACGAAGTTGAGCAGGAATGGAAACATTGGACACCCTTGTCCAACGCCACTGGTCGTTTCTAATAGATTTAACACTTTACCGTATACCCCCACGCGACCATAGGTATGCGAGTACAATGCTCGCAACAGGTTCACAAAATTCGCTGGCACATCCTTCCGGTGGAGAGCACTGAATAGTGCTGGTCGATCCATGGAGTCGAATGCATCTTTCAAGTCGAGAAAGACTACGATCGTAGGACGGCGTGCGTGTGGCACGTCTCGAGTATCTGTCGAAGAGTGAATATCTAGTCGATGCAAACTCGACCTGGACGAAATCCGGCCTGCTGTTCGCGGATGTTACTCTCGCGAATCGGTGTCAAACCACGCAGCATTATCGAAGCCAACACCTTAGTAACTATCGGAATTAAACTGATCCCACGATGATTGCTGCAGTCACTTCGTGTGCCCTTCTTGAAGATGGGTACAATCAGTGACTCACCCCACGATAACGGAATACGCTCCTCGTTCCAAATATCTTGAAGCAAGGAGGTAAGTGATTTCATCACAGCTTCCACACCCAATTTGAAAAGAACTGGAGGAAGGTCGTCGGGACCGGCTGCTATTCCTTTCTTCAGAAGTCAAATATTCGACTCCACTTCCAATTCCGCTGGGGGATCAAATGACACCTACCAAGGATTCGCAGCTCCAGAACTCGACATAAATACGTTAGCGTGCGGCCAGCTAAACTGATCCTTGAAGTGCCCTGCCCAACGCTCCAGCCTTTGGTGTCTACCATGAATAAGCTCTCCATTCTTATCGCACACGACTTCACTAACTGAAGTTCGCCCCCAACGCTGTCGCGTATAAGCTTAAACAGTCTCTGACTGTTACCTGAACCGGCCGCTTCCTCTATCTCTTCGGCTACCTTAACCCACCAGTTTCCGCGGTCAGTATTAACGCTTGTCGTCAACTGACGCTACAACTGTAGACGCATCTTATTCACTTCCTTGCAGTTAGGCAGCTGGCGTTTTTGCTCCATTAGAATCAGCGACCCATGCGAGATCCAGTGTCTTTGATGAACGCTAGATCTAGGACCGCGGGCGAAATCTGCTGTCAAATGCATCGCCTGCTTAATTTGATCCCACTGATCGTCTACATTGCTGCTGGTCGCAGTTCCTAGTTCCTCGGA
>LUCM01004602.1:12839-40613 GCA_008360955.1 Fasciolopsis buskii | reverse complement strand
TGTGTGTGTGTGTGTGCATACGGTTGATTCGGTTTAATCGCTCGGTTTTTGTCACAACCTAGTGATTCGTTTTACAGTGCTAAGTTTCAGTTCGTCGGAAAAAAAGAATCAGAGAAGTTGCACAACTGTTTCTGTCTGGCATTTTAAAATCGTACGCATCCCAATGGATCTACGGTGCTCTACACGGGGGCCTGTTTTCCGCCAAAGTATTGTATGGTGCTCATCAATGCATGTTGTCTTACCCTATCGTTATCAAACACAGGCGTAATGGTCGATTCCTAAACGGATCAAATTTCCACTCCTCTGAGTTTCTTGACTTACTTCATCATCAACTCCATGATTGCTCCTAATGATAATATTCCCACTAATATGAGTGATATTATCAGTCTCAAATGGTCAGAGTCAGTTCTGCAGTTGAAACGTTTGTCGAGTAAGTCACTAACCGGTTTATTTGGCCTCCCTGGGATTTTTGTCCTCATTGTTCTTGCTTCAGAATTTAGATTGCGTAGCAACAATTTGAACGAATAAAACGGTCATTTGCGCCTTTGCACTTCGTCCGCGGTGTTGGCTACATGTTTTGCTCCATCAAAAATTTACCAGGTACTTCAATGGGATCTTTTCCAGATAAGCCCCGCCAAAAAATTAACCCCCACCACCCAAAAAAATTAGAAAAAGGAGGATATGAAATTTCTACCTTTAGTTTTTATCGAAGAGGGTGAAATTGGGACATGTCATTAATAATTTGCATGAAAAGGTCAGTTTTTCGGAACTTTTGCTTCCAAACGAACTCACACAAGTAGCTGTCCACTAAGGACTGGTGTGTGTGCCGCATTGGCGTTTAGTCTGCATCTTATAGACTTGTCAGAGATTCGATGGTCTGTGTGTGAGCTCCAGTTGTTGGGTCGACATAGTTTTCGGTATGATTAGCCTTTTCATGACTATATTTCGTGTCAGTCATCGTTTTGATTCCTTGGTACGATGCTCATATATCGGAGATGACTATTGACTTGGATTGTTTCCATCAAAGTGGCCACAGTTCGATCTGGCACTGCATACATGAACACCTCCTTAGTTTCCCGGCAGATCCTTCCGAAAATCCACTGCTGGGGAAGGACTCGCCCTGCGTGGTTGGTGGCCGTTGTTGCGTAAACGTTGCTGATAGATCACTCCGTGGCTTTGCAAAGGAACGTATTGCCGTCTCCTTGTCATGAACGAGCGTTGAAAGCATTAGAAAGTTCGTCTAAGGTTTTACGTTCGAACGCAGAAAGGTTTTGCGCAAAATGAGCCTAGATGCGGATAAGAAATTGTTTTCACCGAAAAAATAGTTCAAGGTTTTGTATGTCCATTAAATTGGGGCTGGAAAAAAGTGGCGGGGCCTTACTTTTCGCGCATCCACTTTTCGCATTATTGGCGGGGCTTATCTGGAAAAGAGTCCTTCACTGTGTAATTTGAACTGTGTCCAGAATTAGCATTTGCCGGTACTTAGAATTACCTGATTCTCTCCACAAGAAAATCAATGTTGAGTAATGAAAGTCTTTGCTCTTTAGGTTTATCCTGAAATGCCGTATTTCGGTTCATCTGCCTTGATATATATATTTTTATATAAATATATATATATTTCCCACCAGAATCGAATCTGTAGCATCAGGAGTGTGCATGGAAGCTCTTCTTTGAACAGTCCACAGAAGAATCACAACTGTGATTCGCTGATAATTCTTTGTCAGTTGGGCTGAGCCAACCTTAGGAACGAGGTCAGCATGCCCCAGAATATAAATATGTATATAATATAGAGGCAGCAAGAGTATCTGGATGCGTAAACAAAATTTTTGGACAAGAGAGCATCGGGTACGCATACCTGACGAGCGACAATAACCGCGAAACCGGTCGTGTGCTCCCGGGCTAATTTTCTTTACGCATCCAGATACTACTTCCTGCTTATATATATACATAAGTATATTCTGGGGTATTCTGCCCTCGTTCCTAAGGATTGGCATGCAGCCACAACTGAACAAAGAATTAATGCAATTCGAAATTCACGAGATCGTGATTAGTACTGTGGACTCTTCGACGAAAGAGCTTCCAATGCACACTCCTGTTGCTAACAGAAGATTCGATTCTGGATGAGAAAATATTCAATCAAATTCGGAGTGTACAAGTATGGTGGGATGTTTGGACAAGAAGAGCATCGGTAACCGCATAAACGCTGACGGCGATAATAACCGATAGGAAACCCGGTAAGGTGTTCGCTTCTCGGGTCATTTTATGTTTGGTACTGCACTCCATGTATTATACTGACTTTGTAGCTTATAATATATACATAATGAAGATATATTACTGGGGTATATATATATATATATATAACAGACTTGGTACCAACGCAGTATGTTTATGGAAAGCATCTCAGACAGCGCACTAATAATAAGAAAAAAAATAATGTAGCGTCAACTTACCACTAATGATTATCCTTACCGATTCCGGAAGTTTTATAGAGCCAAACTGACTCAGAATGGTGCACACAAGCCTCAACCAGAGAAGGAAATGCTGCAGACTATTTTATTTCGAGCAATCAGTTGGGTCATTGCAACAGAAAACAAAATTTCGATCAGATCACCGATGCAAACAAAAAGAGGATGAGACGTTGACCCATAAATCACATATCTTTAGATTCTGTGAAACCATTGCATGGGTTAAATAATTGCCAACCGGTTTCGGGACAATTGTAAACAGTGGTTGGGATTCAACACGGCAACAAACCAATCTTCATCAACAAAGGGAACGAAATGTGTCGCAAAAAGCACAAAGACATAAAACATCCCTGCCATTACTATGTTGGTCACATTTGTACTTAGAAATAGATATCTTGCAAAAGTATTGATATATAAGAATATATTGGCAAAAAAAAAGCGAGGAAAGAAAACGACAGGAGTTTGCTCATTCATACCATTAGGATTCACCAGTCTAAAAAACGTCTAGTAATACGTTATTCACTAGAATCCAACGTATATATTATATATATATATATATTAAAGTTTTCTCAGCGCATTTTTTAAACTAAGATTGTTAACATTGACCAAATAAATTGATAACACGTACACCAGATTAAACTGAAGATAAGCTAGCTGCAGGTCGAAGTCATAGGGAAAGAATACAAGTTGCGGAATTTACTCTGGCAGTTCACGGTCAGCAAACCCAAACAGCGTTAAGAAGTAAATAGCAGAACAAAAGAGAGCTCATTGCCGTACAGCGATGACCGATGTCACTCGGCTGTGAATGACGTTTGTGTGAGGCTCAACGCCCAACAAAAATTTGAAAATCGCTAGATGAACCAACAAAACACAAACAATATTCAAAATCGAATTGGACATATATATAGATTGAGTAAGTAGTATTGGACCGGTGAATAAAATTGCCACGAGAGGAGCGCACGAACCGACTTTACGCGGTTGTTGCCAGACTGGTCAGGAATGCGTACCGTATACTCTATGCCAAATACCCTAATGGAAAATTCCCCAAGATAGCGGACTAACAAAAAGGGAAAAATAATAAACCATGAGCAAACGCGAGCTGCTTTTTCCTGTTTTTTAACCAGTGCAACATTTTGTGGATTTTCTATGTTGTTTCTGCAGAATTATTCGAAAGCAAATGGGTACTAGACAGGCCACAAGCAATGCGCAGCACGTTGACTTCGGTTCTGAGCCATGTCTCTCAGATTCTCCAACCAACAAACAATCCTCATCTTCTTCTGCCCCAACAGGAAGGAGGAAAGCACCAACGAGGCCAAAACCAAAGCTAACTTCTTCATAACTCTACGGCCAAGGTCAATAGGTGGCTGCCACGCCAATTTATATAGTCTCGCCCGGCCAAAGTGCAAAAAGAAGCACGAAAAGATAGACGATGGGCAGGCATAGACAGTACTTGTCCAAGTCACTGAAGGCGATGTAGAGTGATTATCTCGGTCAGTGGACGACTGCCTGAACCCAACACATGACGACGCACCTCGTCATTGCTCGGCCCGTGTTCCGACCAGACACGAGCAATGCTTCGGAGAAATCGGTGGTCGACAACCGAAAGGCACCGGGCATCTTCAAAGCGGATAGGCCAGGTCTCGCAACCGTGGAGCAGAACACTACGAACTGTGGCATTGTTTGCTTTCTAGTTAAGGGAAAGCCGGATGTGATGGGGGAACCACAAGTGTCGCAGGCTCGCGAAAGTTGTTTTGGCTTTCGCAATTCGTGATGCGACCTCCTCCAGGTGTGATCAAGCTCCCGAGATACTAGGAAGTCATTGGCTACTTCTAGCCGACCACCACAAAGCACAGGCTCCTGGCAGTCTTGAAAAAGTTATTTGCATTTTGAAGGTACGAAGTTGGAAAGAAATGTGGATATAGAACAGTCTTGCCGTACTCCACTGGAAACGGTCATCAGCCCTAACCCGACCTGAGGTATGAGGTACGACCCTTTGAGGACCGACACACTTCTCACATACTCCATTTCTCAACAAACAGTACCATAGTGCAGACCTACCAACGGAGTCAAATGGTGCGCGAATGTCCAAGAATACGATGGCCATTGGCCTTTGGAAGGTAAAATGGTGCCCTAGCAGTTGTCGGAGGGTGAATATTTGACACATTTATTCACTGCCAATGAGAACCCCAACTTGTCCCTCATGAGTTTGCCCTTCACGCGTGTTGTACAACCTGCAAAGAATGACGGACGAAAGCAGGTTTAATGCTATCAGGATTAGGCCAATATCCCTGCGGTTAGCGCAGTCGCTGTGCAAGCCCTTTTTGAAGATGGGGACAATGATCGATTCCCCCCTCCTCCCGCACGAGTAAGGGACCTTCTCGGAGTACCAGATCTTCGAGTTCTCTGACCAGTTTAATTCTTCCGTCTTTAAGTGGGAGTGGGGGAAAGCTCATTGGAGTGCGACGCCTTATGACATCCTAAAGCTCAGGTTTCTCTGAGACACTCTGTCTCAGTAGATAGGTCTGTTGTAACAGGCCACCAAATGCTAGCCCGAATTCTTGGAAAATCAAAAAAAATGTGCGGAGTCTTTTCCCCAATCCAATGGTGCAGTCAATTTTGGCATGGCAGCGGATACGAGCTAAGCAATGTTCAGTTGTGAATATTGATTCTTCTTACCCTGTAGGTGCTCAGCTCATCGGTGAAAACGCACTTTATGTTCATTCTTAGCACTCATCAGAATTTTCATTTTCACTTTCTCTTGAGTATAGATTAAGGTTCAAGTGAATTATTGTGAAACAAATACTTCAGTCACTCTTCGGATGATGCTGGAAAACTTGGGATTCGGTACACCCTTCGTCACAAGTGTCGTTTGGTTGAAGAACGGATATCCCTCACTGTCCACTGGCATATATATATATGTGCATATGCCTCTCATTAGGCCCAGGTTCACTCCTCTCCTACGGAAGAGGAAAATTCGTGTCATAAGCTGGCGTATTTGATTCGAGCGTGATTGGTGGGGAGATATACCTAGCTGCGAAGCAAATTTATCGGGCAATGGCGTATACAAATTGTGAGCATTCACTTTCGAATCATTGTGCAGTCGGTAGGTTTCAGAACCTAAAGCTGTTTCCACGCGTAACGGTGACACTAGGCCACTTTCTTCTTTGTCACTGTGGGTTTCGCGTGGACAAAGCTCCCATCCTTGAGAACCGCATCCTGTTGTCCTGGCACGTCTCTGGATGTTTCAGTTTTCGCGAATCGTTTGGCCCGGTTGCTATGACAGCTGCATCCATACTAGTGCAGATAGCTCTTCCGAGCATCAGTTTAGCTATAGTTAATTCTGTTGCCATTTGGAATACATTTCTATAGGCCAATGATGGCGTCATAGGTGGAGCTTCCCGCGGCTTTCCCTTGCACTGGAGGGTCCTCTCAATCATACCGTTAGCAGCCGAATTATAACACAATTATGGAGTTTTGTACACTTTTCTCTTACAAAAATCGATGAAATTCATCACCACTGGAATCCTGTATTCAGTGAACAAGTGTTCCATCCTTTTGATGATAATTGACGTTGTTGCTTCATAGCATAGGTACGCTTCCGTTCACTTACTACAGGAGCAGGTGACTCTTATGACGTCCTTCTGATTTGATGGTGCCTTGTCGAAAGGTCCGATAACGTTTGCAGCAATGTTAGACCAGGGTCGCATGTTATTCTACGGGTGTCGTATGCATATCTATGGGTTTGGCGCTTTTACTGGCTTGTTGACACGCATAACACTCCCGAATGGCTGCTTCAACATTAGATTTCAAGCAGCGCCACTAGGAGTATTCCTGAACTTGGGCTTTGATTTCGGCGGTACCAGAATAACTTTCATGTGCACAAAAACTGATCGTCCGTACTAAACTACCAAGTTTGACAAAGCGGTCACCTTTCATAACCAAATAATTGAAGACTGAAGGTTCGTCTCGAACCGCCTGAAACGATTACAATCACAGGATGCAGCGTCTTTGGTCATTAGTGTGTGATGAGTATTTGCACTTGCTGAGGCCATGGGTCCTTATAGGTATGTTATTGCAGAAGCCGATGAGTTATTGCGCGCCGATAGCTGTCGGCTAATGCTGTTGTCACGGCTTCATTGAAATCTTTGTTCCCTGACATCGGATAATGGGAGATGAGAAGAGATATTTGCCGCTTAATTATTCTGCTCGGAAGCGTATTTCGTTTCAAAATCCTAGTCCACTGTACCATCGACTGGCTGTTAATAGCCTGTGTTCTATGTTTGCTCTGCTACATAAGTTAGTGAGGGACGGGTTTTCGAGACAGAGAATAAATCGCCGGCCGAATAAATGTAAATCCCACCGCGCGCAAGCCCAAACGCATGCGAGGACCTTTTTTTCATTTACCGAATAATTGATTAAATGCCATTTTGCAGTTGCGGTAACACACCGCCTAGACCAGCACCCGACGCGCTCGTAGAAACGAATGTGGGAGACTGTTCATCAAATATTGCACCCGCCGGAGTGATGGATATTATCTCACGGATAAACCTACGGTTCTCATTCAAATTTCATATCTAATGATATGGCTTAAGGATTTGAATACGGTGAAAAAATTCTTCAAATGAGGGACAGCGTGAACAAAAGTCCTAATGTTTGTCTGTCGCTGAGTTGGGTGGCTGCGTGCAGTCGAGAATGACTCAAACATGAAAATCGACCTCTGTTGTTGCAAACTGGCATTTCGTAAACGTTCGATCGGGGATTCAGTTCGTTCACTCATCGTGGGATGGTATGGAGATTAAAGTCGTGTACCGTTGAAGTTTTCCCGGACGATAAGTATGCCATCCGCATATGTCAGGCATCCTTTGAGAATCGGAAACTGAGCCCATAATGAGCCTCTACTAACCGGTAGTACTTCATACTGAAACATGCCTTACTAAGTATGAAACGCCATCAAAGGTCGTGAACCAGACGCCAAAGGTAGATGAATGTAAGCGCCTCGATTATCCAACTTTGAGAAACAGAGAGCTCCGTAAAGCTTACATATCAAGTCATCAACCTTTTTTAGAGGGAATTTTTCTACCACTACGTGTTAAACACACATAAATCTGTGCACCTGGAACAATAATCAACAGATGAACCCATTCCGAACACTGAACTGGTTCAAGCACATCGTTAAGTAGCATTTGTTGAGCAGATTGGGTTGGGGTATGATGAAAGCTTCCATGTTATCCTTTAAGGGAATCTTGTGAGCAGCGGGCGACATCTTCCCAATATTTACCACACACGCACCTCGCAGGACTAAATAGCTGCCTAGTTATCGATAATTTGTATTTTATCATGCTGCGCAAATCCGAAAATTTTGACAGTACAACTAACTTCGAAATCCACACCCTCACGTGTACACATTGAATTTCTGTTCCCCCCGGCATTGGTAGAGCTGTTACATAATTAATCAATCTGAATCACATGACAATCATGGACCTCACTTTTACCCCTTGTTTTCACCAGGTGATTCAGTCAGAGTTGTTTCGCATTGTCGTTCATATGTCATTATATCATATCATATTATTATTCATGTTTTACGCTGTTTATCATGTTATCAGATGATAAATCATGGCGTAAAATCGGGTGACGTTCTTGCGAATTCCACTTATCAAAAGTGAAACGGACTAATGGTTGAAGTATAGGTGCTGCTCCTATGATCACCCCATAACGTGTGCACGGGACTTAGTTCAGTTTTATCCCCCCAATCTAACCTGATTCATCGGCTCGCTGCCTGTTCCAGCTGCACGGAATCGAAAGCCAAATGACTCGAATCGAAAGGACGGAAAGTACAACTGAAAAGGATATGGGTGGCGAAGAAGACGTCCGTCGACCTCTGCGTTTGACCTACTGGATCTAACTGATCAACAAGCGAATATTGTATCATCTGCCTTCGGGAATACCGAAGACCTTCGTAGCACACATCTCAATGAATAGAATGCCTTTCTGTCATAACAGTTCCCAACATCCTTCTTCCGTCATCGTTGCAAATAAAGCGCTACCATCAGTTTCACGTAGTTCCGTAAAGGCACTCCTCTTCCTTCACGCATAATTTTCGTTTATCTTCCTTGCACAAAGGACAACTTGCCATAGTATGTGGTCTGATCTACTCAGCCGATGTTTCGTCTGGTTGGTTCTTGCCAAACAAACTGTTGTCAATTTGATATCATTGGTGGTCTTTTGTATGCATCCGGAATCAGAAAAAACTTGTGGGCTTTTAGTTTATGTTTGTATTTGAGCCTTAACAACTCATACGCAAGTTTTCGGCCCAATGAAAGTACATTACCAATAACAGCTCAAAGGCTTGTCGGCCGCAAGGGTCACCGCGAACGGGTGCCTTTATCCAAGGCTAAGAGACCAAAAGCTCCTATCTTCGTGTGCACAAATGGCCCATAGGTAATGTTGGAACTGAGGTCGTAAAAAATTGAAAAATTGTGCCAGGTCATAGACCGTCACATTTTGGTGTGTGAACTTCAATCACAATCGCCAAACAACTCAGGGAGGATAACGGCGAAATGTGGGCGTTTTTATACGGCTAGAATCATAGAAATGTATGAAATTCAACCACTCATTGCTGCTGTTTTTAACGGTACTAAATTTTCATTTTTTTACTTGATTTAAAACAGCATGATTATCTCAGTCAGAGAAAATAGCGAGTCACATGAATAATATGGTCCGATTCATCAAGATTTGTGCTATTCACCGGAAGAGGTCCTCCACTAACAGTGGTCTGCCAACTGGAGAAGTTAACCGGTGGCGGGGAAGGGAGATTCGAACCCGCTACCTTCAGGTTGAGATGCCGTGATGTTGGCACGCTTACCATCGCCAGTCACGCCACTAACTATAGGAAAACATTCGGTGACTCAGTTACCAGTCGAAGCGCTTCTGAATCACAGCTTCTGGTGACCGACAAGTTTTCGTACACCAACTTGCTAAAGTACTTTAGCGTAGTGTCAACTATTAAAGATCCATCGCGTTCTTCTAATCCAACTTATCTTGTAACCTATTGTGAGTTCATGCTTACTTAATCATAGGGTGCTTAAATACGAATGAAACGAGTGTCCTGTCAGATTCGAGTGTATTACGCAGTGAATCAAGGAAACTGTGCTATTTGATGTTTTGTTGCTGAGGTTGACATCACGAAAGACGGTGACCTGGGGTACAATCAACACAAATTTTAGAAATCATTGAGATGAAGGGTCACGTGACCTGTCAGTAGTAGCGTTGTCGATAAAGACGGTAATGAACAGACGTTTCGATTGCTGGGGGTTTCCTTTCACAAAACAACCAGTGATATTACATATATATATTTATGTATATATATATATATAATTTGTTGCGTCAAGAATGTGCATATGAGCTCTTCCCTGAAGTGTCCACAGAAGAATCCCAATTGCGATCAGTTGATAATTCTTCGTTAATTGGACTGAGTCAACCTTAGGAACGGGGGCAGAATGCCGACAGAATAGATTTAAATTGTCAGTAATATTAACGTTGGCTCAGTCCAACTGACGACGAACTATGGACAAATCACAGTTGTGCTTTTTTTATGGACTCTTCAACCAACACCTTCCATACACACTGCTTGCGCTGCAAATTAGATTCTGGTGGCACATACCAATTGAGAGTGTACAAGTATTAGGATATTTGGTCAAGAAAGTACTGGGTACACATAGCTGACGAGCGGCAATAACCACGAAATCAGTCATCTGCCTTCGGGAATTCTTTGTTCACTCATCCGGATATATATATATATATTTATGTATATATATATATATATATATATAGAAGCAGGAAGCAGTATCTGGATGCGTGAACAAAATTTGCCCGGGAGCACACGACCGGTTTCGCGGTTATTGTCGCTCGTCAGGTATGCGTACCCGATGCTCTCTTGTCCAAACATCCACATACTTGTACACTCCGAATTGATTGATATTTCTCACCAGAATCGAATCTGTAGCAACAGGAGTGTGCATGCATATATATATATATATATATATATATATATATATCACGTTTGACAACGAGTCCTAGTTTGGGTCGAAACGTCACGATAAACGCATTAATTCAGTGTACGCCTTCTCAACTCTAAAATATATATATATAAATACACATATATATGGTTTTGGTTTGTTCCCTCAGCTGGGAAATTTGCTTGCAAGCTTTTCATTACCAGCCTAGGTGACATCATCATTGGCGAGCGTCTGGTTGCCATCGTCCGCCTAAATGGGTCACCTAGTCTTTGGTCGGCGTTGATTGGTTGCTCTTGATGAAGCGGTAGGTTAGAGATGCTGTAGACAAGGGACTGGTCACAGTCATTATGGGCAAGACAGACTATATGGAAAAGGCGAAAACATTGCGACTTATCGAGAAACCGATGACGACCCAACCCAAAGGCTTGTGACGAAAATCGACGCAACACTAGAGCGATTACAAGAACTACATCAGATAAGCAAGGAAGAGCGCTGGAGAATGAAAGCCATTGACTGAAGCACCACACAGTTACATGGATTACCAAAACTCCACAAGGAAAGAATACCCGTGAGACCAATAGTCGCACTGCCTGGAACGCCAACATACAACCTGGCCAAAAGCCGATGGAAGTGAGTGAAGCCTCTCATCACAAGACATGGACATTCAACCAACAATCCATTACAATCCATGGAAAAACCCTCACGGGACAAACATTGAAGAGGATGAAATCGTGATCGGCGTCGAAGTCGTGTCTCTCTTTACATCAATACCCTTAGATTTAGCAAGAGAAACACCAAAAGAACTTTTAGAAAAACACCAGTGGAGCGAACAACTGAGGTCGAGCAGTATATGCGAATTAGTAGAATTGTGCCTGCTAACATACTTCAACTCCGAGAGTGCGTTTTGCAAACAAGTGAATGGACCCTCCCCAATGAGCTCACCAATATCTGACATCATTGCAAACATGATGATGCAGAAACTGGAGAAAACCAACCTGTCGGACATCAAACCAAAACTGTGGCTGCACCATGTTGTCGACGCGTTCGTAATCATTAAACGATTTGAACTACAACGAACTTTCATTGTCATCCACGAAGTTTTCAAGGAAATCAAGTTCACCATGGGAACAGAACATAACAACAGTCTGCCGTTTCTAGACGTGCTCTTCACACGGGA
The DNA here is from genome assembly GCA_008360955.1 of Fasciolopsis buskii. NCBI lineage: Eukaryota > Metazoa > Platyhelminthes > Trematoda > Plagiorchiida > Fasciolidae > Fasciolopsis > Fasciolopsis buskii. The sequence goes on along the minus strand of LUCM01004602.1, from coordinate 28,956 downwards.
AAATATAGGCACATTGGAAACGTCTGCATATCGCAAAAACGCACACAGACCAAATATTGCAATCTTGAAGCAACCATCCAAGCTGGATCAAGACCCTTTTCAAAAGAGCACAATTCCACTGCAGCACGGCGGGTGAAGGAAACAGGAAGAAGAACATCTGTTTTAAATAGTTCTGCGTAACGGGTGAATACGAAGCTTCATCAGTCGAAGCACAAACGAAAAGCAGTACCGAGAAACGGTCGCGGAGCAGACGAAAACACCAACCGTCCTGCCGTACATCAAACATATCTCTGAAATGACAACAAGGTTACGCCACCCCCATGGAATTGAAGTGGCGCACAAACCAACAAGAACCCCCTACGAAAGATTTTATGTGAGACGAAAGAACCGACAGCTGACAAGCATCGAACTAACGTTGTCTATCAAATCGACTACAAAGACTACGAAAAGCAGTACACGGAACAAACCGGAAAGGAACTCGGGACGCGGATCCATAAGCACCAATTGGCAACAAAAAGGCACTTTACCTAATTTCATTTTACGAAGACCGGGAAGGCCACAAGGTCATGACACTACGATGCAACCCTGGCTGGTGATGAAATGTTTGCAATCAAATTTCCCAGCGCAGCGAACAAACCAATACCATCCTGTTGAACCTGGGCTGCGAGACAGAACATCATTCTCTAATCTGCTTTATATGTATACATATATAAACCGGTCGTGTGCTCCCGGGCTAATTTTGTTTACGCATCCAGATACTACTTCCTGCTTATATATATATATATATATATTCAGCTTTCTGTATCAAATCTGTGCCAGGAAATCGTACTAGTGTCATTGGGGAATAAAATCTCAGAAAAAAACTCGTTCTATGTGGCAAGCAGTTCCTCAGAGTTGTGTTAGGCACCCTCTTCTTATTCATGGGCAATCAAGCAAAGCCTAATGATGTTTCGCTAAACTGATTTAGGACGAGATCGGTATTCGCGTTTTGAGGATGTGAGAAATGTAGGCACAGCTGTTTCAGGTTTATTATGCAAGCGTTGATGACATTAAGGGAGCATTTTTGAAGTAACATGTTTGCGTGGAACAAAATTCCTTACTTGTTTTACATGCAGCCCCAGACGTACAGGCCTTGTCTTGAACGACCTGTTATTTTGCAAATTGTCATCCCAATTCGAAAGTGAACACTTCCAACTAACTTGTTTTTGTTGTTCTTTGTAAGATAAAAATGGCTGCAACCATTGCGGAATATTGCTAAAAGTAATGCAAACTTGTCGAATTCGGATTAGAAAACTACCTTGAGAAATGTTACTCACAGTAACGAAAGCTACATCTCGTTATTGTCTCTTGAGGTAGTGTTTTCCTCTGAAACACAACACTAGAATCCACCGAATATTGAAAAACGTGACAAATTTGGGCTCGCCATCAAATAGCTCGCAACTTCACCATAGAGAACAACGTTAGCGGGGCTTGAGTGGAAATTGTTACGTGTAAACGGAGAGGCTCATTCTAATATAGATTTTCCAATTTGTTTTGTTTATTTTCTTTTTCTATCGTTTCCGCGAAGCTGTTTCTCAACCATTTTGTATTTACTCCTTCTCCCTCCCCAACCCTCTTTCGTTATTCGTGATGCCTTCTTCCAATCGGTTCCACTCCAGCGAGCTGGATACTTACTTCTGGCACATTTCGCATTGTTTCGACGGTCACATCGTTCGTTTTGCACGTATGCCTTCCGTTGTTCATGGAATTAGTGAACATGTTGTATTTGAAGGTCGGTAAAAGTCAAATTCACGGTTTGTTTGTTTGTTTAGTTCAAATTATTTCCGTTGTTAGTGAGCAAATTAATCGAGCTGTCTTTTTCCATGAAGCCAAAAAAGTCGGCCGCTAATCCTAAGACGATAATTGAATTGTCTCTGGTCTAATTCGAATCTTATCCAGCTTAATCACGAAAGGATGGTCAAACGATCTTGGGTCGATCACGTCGGGCCCCTTTTATTATATAACGTCAATCGTAGGATCTGGACATCAAATCAGCTCTTCATAAATCAATCAACAACAATAGCAATGCTTATTGATCTACCAGCGGCTTATTCTTAGGTGTTTGAGTTAATTAGTCTTCGCATTTCAACCAATTGAAACCCCCTTCACTGGGGTAAAGCCGCCGCCTGCATCTCCGGTTTTCCATTTCGTTTCAACCACCAACGCTGTTTGTCCCCGGTCGGTGTACTAATGACCATCTGACTCCAGACAGGTATCTCCCTGTCCTCGATTTTCTGGGTACGATGCCTTACCGTTGCATGATCCGCAACTCGATGACCGACACGGTTCAACGCATCCCCTTACAACGCTAAACTGTTTTCGTTCCATTGAAGGATCAAAAAGAACCGGAGGTAGGACTATTCAAATCATACGATTTTTCTTGTTCTCGCTAATACGTCAGACGTACCCAGTCGTTTGTTTCTGAAATGCTGTTTAGATACGTCCCATGTGGTTCTTCTCGATCAGATAAAACCCCTTCCGGATGAGATACGATACCATTGTTCTTTCGGCTCATTAACCTTAAGCAATAGTGCCCGCGAGTATTCTTGATGGTTGATCGATTCTCCGGCCACTTATTTTTGGCCAGCAAGCATCGATTATTCTCCCCAAAAGGCAGCTAGTTCACACATATATTCCGTCGTAGTTTGGGTGATTATTTTTGGCCGTTTAACTTGGTGAAACGGAACGGTGGAATCAATAATTGTCTGTGTCGAAAAATAACCAGGCAGCAATTACAATTGGGAAGAGCTCGTGAACAGCCACAAGAAATGCGTACAGTATGAGTGTGTTCAAGATGATTGTCGGCTTCGTATGCGTCTGTCAGTCAGCTATATAGGATAAACTTGGATCCTCATAACCTACATTCGGCCGTAATTTGCGTGTTAGTGCAGTGTATCTGAGCTAAGTGCGCATATATGCATCTTGCACGCTGTCTCGCTGCCCTCATTATATATATATATATATATATATATATATATATGACTGGGTGATGCTAATTAGACACAAACTTCCACAATTGGTTCCCGACGGCCTTACTGCCATAGCCTGATTTGTTGCAGCGTTGGCCCCCTAAACCAACTATCTGTCGTGTGGCAAGGTGTGGTCTCCAGCCAGCAGAGTGGGATTGGCGCCAGAGAGGATTTGTTGTTTTTAGCCTGTCCCAAGCACAGTCCCGAAAACTGGGACGTTGTGACTTATTTGGGCTGAACCCTATTAAACGACTAGGTAGCAGATAGAGCTGTGTTTGTGCAGAATCGAGAAATTAACTGACCTAGGAGAGGGGAACTGAGCTGGCGAACAGTGATAGTCAACACTTCGTCTCATGTATTTTATCCTTCTTTGGTCAGACGACAAAATCAAACTAACCAGCTGCAATGAATCAGCGACATGTTTGGGTATGGTTTTAACCCAAACAACGGAATGAGCAAGACCGGGTGCCTTGCAAACACACGAAACTGGATATACAGAATACGGAAAAAATAAGGGATAGGACGAGAAACCTATGCACATATTTTGGCTACGCTTTTGGAAACAATCCGTATATAGCATTTAATTTTGACTAACGAGCGAGACATGCTGAGATCGACCCGAAGTCACCGAATTGTTCTTACTTGATTAAGCTGAGTGTTATCCGAACTAGTCAACAAGAGATCCGAATTGGTTTTTTCATTCGTCTAATGTGCAAATTACTGCTAGTGGTCTAACGAATTAAAAATTCGAACAGTAAACTGTAGTAGGCGACAATTGTTGTCACCGTAGTGACAAATGTGGACTAGGAAAACTTTCACTCGATTTTTATTGTTTTTTTTTGTTTGTGGTCAATACCGCTCGTTGAATCCGCGAACTATCGGTGACCCGTAAATCAATTGATATGATCTCATAGCTCAGCTGCTGGTCGTTTACATTCGTGTGTGCGTGTGTGCAGCTTCAAATCCCGCCTGGATTGATGAGGCGTTTCGAGTTGCCGGTGCAGATCAACCGGACGACTGTGCACGATGATTAACACGACTTGTCTTTTGTTTGATTGGCGAAGCTGTCGATGATTGCCGCATTGGTCGTCCGTTCGCCCATGTGATTGTCCTGTCCCCTCGATGTGATTGTTTGGACGCCACTCATGGCAGTACAAGTTCCTGGTGGACGTTTTCATTGCCCACTGAAACGTTAGTGTCGATCAGTTGCTTTCTCGGACCGAATCGTGATGCCCATGGATGCCAGTAATATTTAGATTGACGTGTTAACTTTCGATAAACTTCCATAGCGAAACTCTTGTAAAAATATACCAATTGGAAAAAGTAACCGTAAAATATGTGCAATGCTGACACAAATGTAAAATCGTCTATCGCGAAACAACTGCCCTTGAAAATCGTTGGTATGCGATTCATCTTAGATTTTACAATCACTAACCTTGCACCGATGTATTCTGGTTTCGGTTGCAATCTCACATCGTTTCCTACTCAAAAGGCACTAAGTTAAAGAATTATGTACGCAATGAAAGATTTCCTTTCCCTGATCAACCCTGCCTGCAGCGTTGGTCCAACTGTCACGTTGAAGAAGGAATCTCATAGGCCGCATTCCGACAGTCTAACTGGAACTACACGAGCCATCTCGCTCGTTAGTGTCTCAGTACCTTTTGATTATGTGATAGACCTGCTGTCACGACTCATTATCCAACTAATACCTGTCTCGGAAAACAACGTACAGTGGGGCAGGTGTTCTATGGGGAAGAGTAACACATGACTCAACCAACTTAACTTATTCCGATTCATTCTACCTGAAAATCGAATCCGTGAACCATTGAATTTGCGCTTGACCTCCGAGTTACTGAAACAATCCTCTCATTGTGTTCTACCACTATGATGTTTAACCAACGGCAGTCTTCCCACATCTTAAGCCTACAGCGCCCATGGTTCTGGGTCTTACAGTAGGACTGACTCTATTATTGCCTGGGTCCATTCGACCTTTGGTCGGAAACTAAATGTTGCGCCGACTCTATAGAAGTCTCAGAAAAGTAAACTAATCAAAGCTTTTGTATAGGCGATGGTACTTTCTTCAGTATACGACCATTTGATTCGGCTGTACGGCTGTGCACGTGTCAACAACAGTCGATCAAAAAATCCATGTTTCCTAGTCGTGTCTGTATTTGCATCCATCTACTGCAGCTCTTCTAAGGGCGAATATTAGTTTCTTTAGGATTTTTCTGGACGATTTCGGAGAGTGTGGTCAACGGACCCTGTGTTGGTTACTGATGCTTTCAACGTCTCAGCTTTCTCCTTAGAAAAACAGCACATCGGAGCCCCGTTTTCTATCCCAATCGACAACAGTGATCACCTCATCCAAGTTTAACCTAGTCCCAGACTGTTTCTGTCATAAAAAGTGACTTGGTTTCCTCATTCACCCCTACAGCGTTGGGCTCAACTTGATCACATTGCCATTGGTCACGGGTGGCTTGAATCAGTCGAAGACTGTCGATCATTCTGGTGCACATATGTGATCTGGAATCACGCCTTAGTCGGAGCTTACTTTTGTTTTCGCCCAGTCCACGGTCTCGCCAACACGAAAACTGTTTTCGAATGATAATCGCTGACATGAATTCCGGTCCACTATTCCAACATGGTTATCGGTGCAACCGAATACCCATGATCCGAGTGAACAGTAGAAGACCAAGGATGCTCTGCGTGCAACAACGGGCGCCGCACAGGATGCCTGGTCATATAGGACTCAGAAACGTTGCATCTTTCACATCTGTTGTTCTTCTAGGCGCCCACAGATCCGTCCATCCGGATGCCGAATGCAACGAGATGCATAAGTTCTTGACGCGTCAACTGACCAGGAGGCTGCGAAGTGACCACAAGCAGTAGCAAGAAAGTGCTAAAATCGGACTATTTTTAGATTTTCTCGTCCCCATCTTTAATCAGACCGGCTTTTGTTCCTTTATTCTTTGCCGTATCGTTTTACCTACAAAGCTTACAGAGCAGGAGTAAGTAAGTGTATAGATTAATGTTAATAGGGAAAGGATTAAGTTTGTGAGATTCGCAAAGTCACTGATCAGCTGATGAAACGTGAAGGTGGTTCATCTGAGAGAGAAGTGCATGCGATAGCATTTCTCAGGTGCCTAGCTGGTACCTCAAACTACTATCTGCTTTGAAGGTAAGTTGCTCATGTAGAACTTCCCTTTTTGCTGTCATAATTGATGATTTCTTCGGTGATTCCGGAATGCTCTCAAGAATACAGGTCGTCCCGGGTACCTATTGTTTAGCAATGCTTGTCTGATCTGACCTGATTCCTCCTCTAATATTTCCTTGAAATAATATTTTCTCGCACGAGGTGCTAGCAGATGGAGTACACTTTATTTAATTTTGAATGGAGTGAGGCTCGCAAAATCGATACTTGGCATCCCCTTGTTGGCTTTGGATTTGCGCGACGTATAAGCTTTTCATCCGTTGTCTTCACGATTCTCGTTTCTAGAATATGAAATCAATTTTCTCGTTCACTTTAAACGTACGAAGATCCTGATTACACTTCTCCATTCCCGTTTCTACATGAATGTCCGCATTGAGCGTGCACTAATATGCACTATTTCCTAGTTTAGTGACGAATATATTGGTAAACTACTGAGATTCAAAGCAGTAGGTGAACCGCAAATGACAAATTATACCTCGTTCATGTGACTTGTGCAAGATTTTCTCGTGTTCTGTCTGCCACTTCGTAGAAAATTTGTGACCGAATAGCGCTACTGAAATCGAAATCGTCCAGAGAAGCCTACCCAATGAATCAGTCAGAACAACAATCTCTCGGTGGTACAATCATGGACCGTTTGTATGCTTTAATATTCTTCGTCCTCTTTCAACTTCAAGTACGTCTGTAAACATGAAATGTCATCCGTTTACGCTACCTCGGTGCATAGAATAGCTTTTTAGTGGATTCTGATTTTTTACTTCACTTTTTATAATATGGATAGGTGAAATGGCGTTTACCTCAGTTGCATGCAAACACTAAATAGCTGCGTTCCTTTGTGGATTGTTTTTCATAGCATCGGTACGCGATTGGAACGACGTGTGTTTCAGTTCGGACAAGGAACTAACATCAACATGTTATATATATATATATATATATATATATATATATATATATGTTCGCCAAGTCGACCCCCACTCGACAAGAAATGCGGAATACAGCGGTTATCTTTGTGCCTTAGTTGAGCATTCGCATTTCAGTGAAATGTGTTGCATGTATCAAGCTGTGAGCTCCTTGTCCAGAGCGATACAAATACGCGAAATTTGGAACTATCGGGAAATCGAATCAGAAATGACCAAAATAAAATCTTAGAGAACCCAATCTTATCGAATAACTAACGCTTTGCAGTATATACAAATTTTACACCTAGATTTGGGAATGCAACCGTTACAGTATTTGATGGGAGTTGTTACACATCTGCAATGTAACGGAATGAGGTCGATTACGTGGTTGACTGATCGGAACACAAAACAATTTATAGATGATTAAACCATGCCTTCGTGCCAATGTTCCATCGAAGCCTGCGTGTACTTCGAAAATGGACCAGTTCTTCACTATATCAAGAGTGATTGGCTTTGATAACACGGCTCGTTGGAAATGTTGTCAAAAGCTGTGACGAGCCTGAAATATTTTGCGCACTGTAGATTCTAATAATTTCTCGACGACTGAGTTGCTGATTTGTGTTGGACAACAACTTTAAGGATTCCCGATGGTGGTGTTTGCGTAATCGCGACAGGCTATGCGTCAATGACTTGTGTATACTGTATACTTGGACCCAGTAGTCTGCCTTTTTCGAAAGGCGAGGTATTGTTGCTTGAAATTGGACTTGTTGGTTGCTAAAATATCCCGCTAGTGGTTCGATTCTGATCCGTGATTTCGCACTACCACATAACAAGTTCCCGTCTTTGTGATTTATTCTCGACCTAAATGATGATTTGGTATACCTCTCTTTCATTTGCTGAATGCGGTTCATGTGATTTAATCCAGTTACGAACTTGTACCTTCTTGAAGCATGGTAATGAATACGAGACGTCGCATTGACGTCACCAGGTTCATGCTCTCTAGGTAGGATTAAAATGTTCTTCATTATCTGCCTTTCACGTGTTGGTCTGAAGATTCTTTTTTTTTAACTGCTACCAAATCCAACAACACCGGGCTTCGTTTCTGCGTCTCGTGATCATGATTTAAACAATGCATGCTTGTAGTGGAGCTTGATTTCCATGCTCACTGCATCCTACAAGCTAAGTCATGTGATCAATGTGTTTGCGGTCGCCTACATGTACGCATGTTACGCAGTCGAGTATCGCTGGAGACAAGCTCCAGGTTGGTTCACGAAAGAAAACTTTTCTCCCTGTGGATTTCGCTTCATATTTGTTCGAAATTTGCTCCTATATATTTGCGAATACCATTTCGTAGAATGTCGAATGCGTATTGATAGAGCATGTAAAATGAGCGTTCGATATCAATTCTCCCCACACACTGTCCTTTTGTTAGTAATTTTATGCATATTAACACCGGCCCTTGATGAAGTTGGTGATGTGATGATATGTCGTGACATGTATGAAATTCATGACCAGTAGAATGATCCGAGTTGTTCGACTTTACCTGCCAGGTTAAGGCTTACTGAATTCTCCGATATGATCTTTTGTTTTTTGCCTTTTACCTCTTTATTAACAATTCGACAACCCGCTCTCGCCCAGCTCGTTATCACTTCTGATCTTGTGAGATCTTATGTGATTCTATGCCACCCCAGGCCTCAAGATCACAGTTCCCGGCCTCCCATCCCCGTGTAGTAAGCTCTAATCTTTATGGGGTATACATCTTCCACTACACTCACGCTTTCAAACGTGTCATGAAAAATATCATTTTTAGGAAAAGTCAGTGCAAATTAAAAACTACCAAGCGAGGCTGGAAGTGACCGGCCACGAGCAGATTCAAATATGTCCCATTTAGATCCAAACACCACAATTTAGACCGCCCTACTTCCCACTGTAAATTGTCACTTGTCTAGATCCAGTGGTGTAATTCTCTTTATTCCTGTTGACTTTCAATAGTTAATTTTCATTTTTTTTACTCACTATTTTCCTTTTTTTGTTTCCCTGTTGTAGGAATCTACGAAGTGGCAACTAAGATTTCAGCATATCAGTTATTATGACATGTTTGAAGTGAACATAATAGTGAAGCGTTATGGTGAAGAATTTACGCTCAACATTTGATTGGTTTTTTCTTTAATCTCCTCTCTGGAATTCCCGGCACGAACTTTTTCGGGTGACTAAATGAAGATGCTTTTCATCTGAAGCATCTCATTCGTAGATTTTAGTTCTGCTACCCCATATTCCCGTTTATTGGGATATTCCTGTAACCGGCGGCGACCAGGCCGTCATACTCATAACCCCTGTACATATGTACCTCAGATTCGATTCTTGTCAATGTCAGTAACTTCTTCATTTGAAGACCTATGATCCCACACGTTTATTAGGATAAACAACTAAAGAGTAAAGAATATCACCCTAAACAAATTATTTAACTGTTGCTATGAAAAATCTAGGTTTGTCAAACCTTTCGACTATCGGTTAGCATTTTGTCTACCCTAAACGAGTTCATTCAGATGAAAATCATCGTAGATCACGACGAAGATTTTCCGTATCCAGGCCGTCAACCATGAAATTTTATTCTAGCGATTGACTTCCTCATTAAAATTTCCTTCCACCATATATATATATATATATATAGGGTCAGAATGCATGCTACTTCCGAAGCTTACTATATACAAACAAGGGAGTTAGCTGACTAGCTTTAGTCCTATATTTCTTCGTCCTTGTGATGCCAGTTGGTAAATCAGTGGCTTGTCACGTCATAGGGTTGTAATCTTAAATATTATAGCTTTAAAGTTTCACTAATACCTCGTGGTTTTATTTAGGTTTTGCCGCTAGCCTTGGTATCAATGAACTGAATACCCGGTTATTAACCCTTATTTTCAGGCCGTACTTTTGAAGGTTTTTTGATCTACATTGTCGGGTCTTGGACCTACTTCGTCGGTTATGGGTTCATCCTCGGCCTCTGTTCTCTGTTTTTTCCGGATTTTATCGGATGGGGTGGAATGCTTTTGTCTATGACATATCCTGTTCTCGTGATTGGCGCCCTAGGAGCTCCTCAAGAACAACAACCTCAACGACAACAGTCACCACACCACACACCTCCGTCTACTGCCCTATATCAATTGAACTGGCTTGAACGTCAACTCAGCTGGGTTTTTCGTTTCCCATTGGTCTGGTCTATGCGTCCAGCCCTTATGCTGACCAACTGGATTGTTCGTGCTTGTGTGGCGTTAGCCTATCAGATGTGGTTTTGATAATGTGACTTAGACATTCACAATCTGATTGTCCCAGCCATTCTCGTCATGGTTACCAGCAACGGTGACAACATTTTCTTATTGCCTTTTCTCATCACTCATCCATCTCAGACTATGTGAGCCGGTCTTTCATTGTCATGTGTGTGCGCGCGCTCGAGATTGCCAGTTGTCATTTTTCCCGATTAAAAATTCCGTAAGAACGATCGGGATCGCGCGATTCTTTCATTTCCGTGATTTCCCGTCCCTCTCCCCCCCTCACACGGTGTCCTCGGTTGTGACGGTACTTTTTCATGACTAACGCACAGGCACATGCAGACACGCGTACATGGTCTGACTTACGTGCTTGCTGGAACGGATAATGACACATTTTGTATTTTTTTAATCTTCACAGTGCTTTATGTGATTGTCAAATGCAGCTTGACTTGTTTCTTTCCGCTCTCTCATCCCTTCCTCTTTCTGCTGTTTTGCTGTAACTATTTTCCTCTAGATTGTGGTTGAAGTGGAACGTCTGTAACCCCCATACTGTCGGATGCTCATTGCGCAGTTTCATCTTACCTTATTACAACTGGTTTCCCGGATCTAATCACAAAGTTTCACACAAGTTTCCCCATATCACATCTCTAGCTTTTGTGCAACCAACGGTAGGTTCAGAGACCGAAACGGATTGACTGACGTTTGCCAATGGTTTGTTAAAAGCCTTTTTTCCCAATCTCCGGAAGCAAACACAATCCAGATTTCTACATACATCAGGCGATTGGACGCTTCTTTTAAAACGGCTGTATCAAACAGTGGATTTTGTCCATGTATCTGAGCCTTAAGATTTTCCCCTTTTAACGACATCTCGGTCGTCCAGTCTCTAGTGAGAACTAACCACGAACAAATACGTCGTTTTATTCAAGCTAAGTAGTCATATCAACGGTTCATAAAAATGTGCGGGAAAGAGTAGGTATATTTGTAGGCTGTTACTGATCGCATCATATGGGGAGAGTCAAAGGTAATTGGCTGAAGTGGATGGTTTAGAGGGTGGACTGTAATTTACCGTTCATTAATCCATACGAAAGTGATGTGACTAAGGGATTAGGTCGTGAATGCGCACCCCATTATTGCGCTTGTGTGATAAATATGCGATCCGTCATTGTTTATCGTAAACGAAGCATTTGCCCGCGAGTGGAAACAGTGGGGACTCCCACCTTGCCGTTGCCCTATTCTCATAGGAGAATGTTCCAACTCCTTATAGTCCGCTCGCAGATCGCTAGTTCTCTTCATGTGCCGTTTCATCGGGGCCTTTCGGCCTCAGTTTCCATCGTCCCAATTTGTCTCCCCCCCCCCCCCAAACCAAACGGCTTTTCGGTTTGTGATCGTTGACATGGTCCTCATCTTAGAGTCACGCGTGTACACTCAGGACAATTGCAGCACAGGGTACGGTGCTTGATATTGAACAATGAATAGTCTCCGAAATAGGCAAATTCGTAATGCATTGTGCACTTCGGTAGAAATGACTAGTCGAGTAAAATAAAACACCGATTTTTAGAAATCCGCCTATCCGTGATAATGTGAAGTCATCCGAAGATCAAAGTCCGTATCCGTGACACTGATAGTACATTCCGAAAAACTATTTTCTAATGCGCAGCGTCAAGCAAACACCGAGTGACTGTTCCAAGGCGCACTTGAAGCAACTAGGAATAAGCTGCATCGATATTTCAGTTTTTCTATACGGATTGACTGACAGAAGATGGTAGAGTATTTTCCAGAGACCCCTCCCGTTCAGGCGATGTTATTCTGATGGTTCATTTCGAGAGCTGCAATGCGTCAGAATAAGTCCACTTGTCAGAAAAGTTCAGATAAAGATTGTTCATAACGCCGAATGCTTTGGACTTAATGTGAGTAATTCTAATTATCCCAAACAAATCTGGCGGATGATGGGCATCAAAGAGTTTCCAGTACACGAACTTCGTTCCCAGTCCTAGCAAAAGTTTGCTTGTTTTGGAAATAACCGATATAGTACAAGTATTTCTTACCGAATGAATGATATGGCCCTAAAGTAGTTCTTTTCATCTGGGCTATAGGGTCACAGACAGTGGATCGATTTCTACTTTCTTAATTGTGATTCGCCACTTGTACAAGGGACTCCGGTACCGTAATGTTCGACACAAGTACTTCTGCATTTCTGCAGACCAGTAAAGTTAACCCAAGACCAAGCAGGAGGATGCAGCGGACACATCTAAACATTGGACTTTTCATGTCCTGCTAGCGACTGTTTCGGCTTATCATAATAGTCTTGCATTTTTCCTGCCATGAGTGACATTCCATGCTTTGTTCCAGTCGAGCTGACATTGCCTCGTGTTTATACTACGAGCTGTGACTGACGGACGATCAGCAAGGAGAAGACTTCGCGGTTTAGAGTAAAAACTTGTTCAAAATCTGTTGATTTGATCGACTTTCGAGTTTGTGTTCTGATTCGTTATTAGTTCAGCCACGCGTCTCGAGCGATGTTTATACTCAGCATACTAATCAGTGTCACAGGTCTGCCCCTGACTGTCCTGTCGTCACACGCTCTCTGCCAAAATGATCTCTCGGAATTACCTGTGATTCGGGGGTTTCATGCGCAGTCAGTTCATAATATTCCCATTTGAAAATGTTTAATTTCACGTGGTGCGGTCTCCTGTTACACGAGCAAAAAATCATGAAGGCGAAGCGCATTTCCAAAGATTTACGTCCCATGCTCCGGTAGCGCACATATTTGCTTGTTCATATATATATATATATATATATATATATATATATATATATATATATATATATATATATATATATATATAGTGCAAATCTAAATACAGATACTTTTCCATAGATATCATGGCGAAGGTTGAAAACAACGAGCTAAAAGGGGAAAAAAGAGCGATGTTCAGAGTTCACAACACATACCGTTTCTCCATTTCACATCGCCGGCCATCCATCGGGATCCATAAATCTACGGGCTTGAGTCTACATAGTTACCCAAACCGAAGTAGATGGTTGACTTAGGGAACCCTTCCCCGACCATTGACCAAAAGGTTTAACCCACAAGACAGTAAGACGGTCTGGGGGTCGGTGACTGATTGTTCACTTCATGCGCCCTTCGGCCTCGTACACCCCTTCACCACGAAAGCTGGTGAGCAGACAGCCGTTTGCTTCGTACGCCACCTGTGGTTGGTTTTGATTCAGGGTTCATCCAGCTCTCTTAGACTGATTATCAATGATCAGCCAACCTGGTGGGGGGCGCCGGACGTTCTCCTTCGTCCTAGCACCTTAGTAGGAACACCTCGGCCACTAGAAGGCCGAACTTCCTTATCAGAGACTATTTGAGACGCTAGCCATTTGGGGGCATTTCGAGATGCATTCAGGGTGAGCGGCCAATTCAGAGCTTAAGACACCCATCCCCGACCATGCTGAAACATTTGAGCTCACACAGTACTCACAAAAGTGATCGTAGTCCGTCCCACAGGCGAAATTCCGCAAGCATGAGAGTCAGGCTACGAAGTTAGCACATGCCCACTGCTTCGGCCTTTCGAGGCCAATCGTGAGAAACTGGGTCAGTTGGTCCGATAATGACGATGATCATCGACGTGACCCACGGAGGGGGACAGACCTCGCGATCGTGATATTGAATCTGTCAGAAACTGATTCAGCCCTGTCAAATTTCATTGACCATTTTCAGCAGCTGCGATCCGTAGTCTGCACCGCCAGACGGTCTTCAACGACACCGTGTTTCGTTAAGCCGCCGAACATGAATTTCGATTAAGAAGGCAGGTTCCCGAACCCTTACCTGTGGAATTAGCTGAGATTTTCTGCAGAAATCGATCGTTCGGAACAACGAGTCAGCACTTTCGTCATTTAATCAAGGAGGTGGGTCAGAGGGAAAGTGGAAGGCGGTTTCGGTGGGGAGATAGCACTATAGGCCACAGGTTGATATAACATAGTCCATAGCGAGTAAGTGTCGACAAGTGAATAGGCGATGGATCATCCAAAAATGGCTCAACTACTTACTATTACTGGGAAGATTGAGGAAGATCAAAGTATTTTAGTTCCCAAGTTGCCTTTCGATTATGATGAGAGTTGAAGGAAAGAGTTTCAGCTGATTCTGGTAGGTGGTGTTTTTCTGGCGGGTACTTGGTATCTTCTCTTAACTGATCGACCACTAGGTGATGCAGCTCCATTTTCCCCTTAAGCGGTTAATTTTAGTCTAAATACCCTAAGAGATGTTTTCAAACTGATACCAAAACAAAATGTGCCGCTAGTCCAGGAAACTTGTAACGTAGTTGTTCTTCACTCCAAAAGGGTTTAAATTACATCTTAAAACTGAAAGTTTCAGCAGAAAATACGTATCCTCAAATGTAATTAGAGGAAAGTTCTGTCAGCTGCTTTTGTTGAAACCCTGGTTCCTGGCACTGACTGCCGCAGGTCTACTTCTCATTTATGTAACATTTATTCACAAAATGATTAAAATATATATGTATATATAATACATCGGCTTGAAAACAAGCATGATGCCAACTCAACAGCATGTACATGGAAATTCCCGGGAGGGAGACAAACAGAGGACAGAAATAATGAACCACAGCAAACCGGCTGCTTTTTCCTGTTTTCACAGTGCACATTTTGTGATTCGTGTTGTTTTCCAATTAGTTCAAAAGCAATGGGTACTACAGACAGGCCACAGCAATCGCGCCGTTGACTTCGGTTCTGAGCCATGTCTCTCAGATTCTCCAACCAACAACAATCCTCATCTCTTCTGCCCCAACCAGGAAGGCGGAAAGCACCAACCGAGGCCAAAACCAAAGCTAACTTCTTCATACCTCTACGCCAAGTCATAGGTTGGCTGCCACGCCACTTCTTCTAGTCTCGCCCGGCACGTGCAAAAAGAGCACGAAAAGGTAGACGATGGGCAGGCATAGACAGTACTTGTCCAAGTCACTGAAGGCGATGTAGAGTGATTATCTCGGTCAGTGGACGACTGCCTGAACCCAACACATGACGACGCACCTCGTCATTGCTCGGCCCGTGTTCCGACCAGACACGAGCAATGCTTCGGAGAAATCGGTGGTCGACAACCGAAAGGCACCGGGCATCTTCAAAGCGGATAGGCCAGGTCTCGCAACCGTGGAGCAGAACACTACGAACTGTGGCATTGTTTGCTGTCTAGTTAAGGGAAAGCCGGATGTGATGGGGGAACCACAAGTGTCGCAGGTTCGCGAAAGCTGCTCCGGGTTGCGCGCCTTAAAGAGGGCTGGCCAACAGGCGTGCTCAGCTCTGACAATGTACTCAATTTCGAATGATGTCTGCTGCATCAGTGAAGCACGAATTCAGGATTCGAGTAGAATAATTCAACTGACTGCGCCTAACGTCTCGTCAAGATATTTTCTTCGCAATTCAGCAGACGAAGCAGCTCAAGATGTTGGTCAACGGGTTGTAGGAATGGTCTTGAGTGAGAAGGCTGAAGCAGCCCTTCTAGACTGGATCCCAGTCAACAGTCGCTTGTGTGCTGTGAGACTGCAGGAATCAGTCGGCATCCGAAAGGATAGTAGTGTTAAGCGTAGTTTATTTGTTATCTCGGCATACGCTCCAACAGACTGCAGCACTGATATGGAGAAAGACGGGTTTTACGATAACCTCGTCACCATGATTCGGAAGAGCAAACGCTCTGACATTGTGGTGGTAGCAGGTGACTTTAAT
>LUCM01004602.1:0-11461 GCA_008360955.1 Fasciolopsis buskii | reverse complement strand
GTCGCGTGAGGGTATACGTTGTGTGTCTGTTCAAATCTGCGGGCCATGCACAATGTGCACTAGATAGACTCTCGAGTTCGGTCGCTCGGTTTGGCGTGTGCTTTACACCTTCAAAGTGCAAAGTGCTTTTGCAGGACTGGACGACAGCAGTGCCGACCTTGGTGCCGAGCGCAGAGGACCTAATGATTGTATACCGTTTTATTTACCTTGGTAGCTGCGTGTCGAACGATGGTAGCTCAGGAGTGGAGGTAAATACACGTATATCCAAGGCTCGGGCGGCTTACGCTGGACTGAAGCACTTGTGGAGTCGGCCTGATATTTCACTGAAGTTGAAAGGTCGTGTGTACTGTGCCGCAGTACGCTCAGTTCTGTTGTACGGTTGCGAGACATGGAGCATGTTTGCGGTGATGTTCGTCGGCTAGAGGTTTTTGACCACCGATGTCTACGTATTATGGCTAGGATTAGATGGAGTGACCGGGTGAGTAATGTAGAGGTCATGAGTCTAATACTAGGTGCCTGCTCTCAGAACACCTTGTTTCATCGTATGGAACTTAGTAGACTATGATGATTGGGTCACGTGGCGAACACTGGTCTACCATATCGTGCCCTCTTTTGGGTTCCCCCCACGAAGTGGAGAACGCCATATGGAGGTCGGCAGCTGACTTGGTAACATGGAGGTAGAAAATATACAGCGAACTTAGGTAAAGTAGGTGTCTCACTTCTTGTTGTTTGGCTCCGTAAGACTCGTCACCTAGGTGACTGGAGACACTGAGGGATATGGCAATGAACCGTGAATAGTGACGATCGTGTGGTCATTTTCTATCCCATCAGAATGTTTGAAAACACGTGCGTTTGTACAGTTAGACTGTGTTCCGTGTGTTTGCAGCATCGGTATCTTGTCTTTTCCCACCTGTGTAGGCACGCTCCCTGTTCCGCTTGGATATTCACTCCTTTTATAGAAACGTGTAACTGTGGGGAATGGGCAGTGGTCAGTAAAGCTTACCTTGCTGTTTAACGCTGATCGGTGATGATGATGAGTAATTGTTAGTTCATATGTACCAATTTGATGAGAACGCTCCAGACTGCCAACAGTGCCGTTTGACAATATCTTGTATGTATTTTGTTAACTAAGTCGTTTCCCAGAATCGATTGATTGATCATTATCCGCTTCTGAACACCCGGTGCGTATACGGACAGCGCCAGACAGCGAGAATAGTCTTGGCGAAATTTCGTGACCTGGAATGGTAAGATTTAATCGTTCACTAATCTATGTATATCAGCTGAAAAGAAGGAAGGTGATTTTTATGAAGTATCATGTAAAAGGAATTTGGTAACAATAAGAAAATGTGTGTACCATACCCGCCGATCCGAAAAATGTTATTCCCCTTCCGGTTTTTGCCTTGAGTGAATGAGTTAGAGGCATTGTGGTGCAGTGAATCATCGTAATCATACTTCTCAATTTCGCGAACATTACGGAAGCGTCTCTTGTTGACGGATTAGCCCTTCCGACAAGTGGTCTTTTCCGGAGCGATGGGAGGAATATATCCTGTTAATACCATGCATCGACGGCTTATTGATGATTTCTGGTCCTGTTCTTTGAGTGAATCACATGATGGCGTTTGCGGGAATGATTTGGGAAAGGGCACCGATGAATTAACTGGGATCTAAAGACTAGCGAACATTTATTTGTTCTGTTGTGCTCTAGTTTCACAGAAGTGTAAGGTAAATTGCAGTACATGATATCCACTTTTTCTACTGGAGGTTCGTATTTCGAAAATTCATTCTTTACTATTGGCAGCGTAGGGCCGGGATGAGCAACCACGTTGACGTGAAAAGTCGAACAGTTGATTTTCAAGCGAAGCAGGAGAAGCGCTCAAGTGGGCCGCATTTGTTACGAGAAATATGAGTGAGCGAGTGAAGTGTAGCAAGTCTGGAAGCACCAGCTCCCATTGCAAAACGAGTTGACTTCGGGATCTATGAACCGGTGAGGTAGTCAATGCAGAGCACCGTTCAAATGTCCTGCTTTGGTTTTTGATCTAAGGCTTATATGCCGTCGTATGGTGGATCGCAACTTTTCTATTCCACTGAAACTCTTTCAACTCCGGCGACATGAAAGACTTGTTTTAATTAGACGTCCCCAGTGGAGCGGAAAACTGACAGACGTTTAATTACGATAAGAGTTGGTACGTTTGAACATGCGGTTGCAAACGGGTAAACAAGACTGCTCGTCGCTAGGGTTCGGGAGGCAACGCTCATGATTCTAAGAAAGTAATGAGCCTTCGAAATGAATACTTACCTTCTCAAACCGTTGACTAGATCTAATCGGGCTGTCGGTAAGAGCTTGTAAACAGATAAAACCGCAGTTTTATCTATCTGCACACGGCATACTGCAAAATCGTGCTCTTCATTTTTCTCAACTAGTTGGGGAAGCGTACTTTATTCCAGAGCAGCATGAAAAATGTACAGGTTTATTAACTGGGTTTCATCGAAGCTGGAAGCGCACATGCACCGAGACTGTACATCAGATGCCTGTAGATTGTCATAATGAAAAGCAGACAGCTCATGTTTCCATCTTTGGATCATACCATTTTTTGGTTTTGCTGGTCCGCTTTTCATCATAAGTGAAGGCAACATCTCGTTGGTCGGTAATCATCTCTAAATAACTGCCTTGGAGGTATATGTAACACAATCGGATGACTTCGACAAGCACATGCTTACTTCCGAACTGGGGTTGATACCTTGCACTTGATTAGATCATTGCTATAGCTACAAAGAAATCGGGCGGTGATTACCCTTTCTAAGTAGTTCTTGAGACGTCTAAATGCATCTCGTATCAACAAACGAAGCGAAAATGTTTTGTTTTGAACCAAGGACGCTGTTTTGCCCAAAGGTGAAAATACTCCCCTCCCCCGAGAACAGTAAGCGAACGTGCCAGGGACTTGACTTCAGTAGGATGTGGAACTTCGCTCAGTAGTTCCGTCCGACCCGGGTCTGGCTTTATGATAATATGTATAATATGATACCTAAGTTACTTGACTTCTTTAGTAGTGATTACTGTTAGCGTAACATCATATTTTGCCGTCAACTTCAGAAAGTTTGAGGATTATGGTCATTCAAAAAATGACTTTATCGACACCTGTCCTTCAAGTTCTCCACTAGCAAGACAACATAATGAGTGTGTACTTTGGCCCAGTGTGACGGCTCGCGCGCCATCAAGACCCATCGGGCTATACAGGATGGCATATCTCAATCCAAATATCCAATCATGCGTGAGTGGTCAAGGGATAAAGGTATGAAGAATTAGCCTTCTGATCCTCTAGGTTGGAAGTTTGTTTGGGATGGCAATTGAAACGGGAAAAATGAATGGAATAATAACTTATCGAATTAGATGGGCTTCTACTCAGCCAAGTCCCGCAGCTTTGCGGACAAGTTCTTGTTGGGACCAAAGATTTTGGCTGAGAATCCTAATAGTTCTCCCGCGCAGCCGGCTGGACTCTCTAGCAGTACCTGTTCAATTCAACCTTGCCAAATGGCATTTTGTCTACATAAGGACCACGGAGGACGCCACAAAAACCGCGGCACGATAGATTTATTTGTTGATAGCATTAGTGGAATAGTGTGGAATAGGTTATGTGCATCATTCAGGCCTAAGTGTTCGGTTCACATGGCTGTCCTCAATGCGCTAGAGTCGAACCAGATAGAGCTACAAGTTGTCATAGCCAGAACTCTTGAAACACCTAATATTGACACCTACTGCTTTTCCAAAATACGCATACGATATCCAGTAACCATAATCACACTTCGCAGCCCGGATAAACCTCTTTCTGCTGCTGATCTCTTCGCGTATCAGGTGATCTGATCTCCACTAATAGTGGTCAGGCTGGTATTGGGTTGCGCTGATCACGAGAGCCGAGCGTGCACTGTTAGATTAGATCTCAGTCAACAGTCGTTTGTGTGTAGTTTCGTTAGCAATCGCCCGGGAGCGTCGTTGTCTTTTAGCCGTGTCTGCGTGTGCGCCTATCGGTTACAGTCCTTCTGAGGCCCAACGCGAAATCGACCGGGACCTGTTCAGATTACTTCAAGGTGTTCGTTTGACTGCCTTTGTGGTCGTTGCTGATGGTTCTAATGCCCACTTTGGCCGTAGACCGAACTGCATATCGGCCCCCGATTTCCTGTCTCAGCTGATCGTTCCGAAAGTGGTGACTACCTAATCCATCCAGGTTTGTTTTGATCGCAGACCGTTTCTGCCGATCACTAATTTTTTGTCATAAAAGTGACATCCGCTCGTCTGGCGCCATTCCTCGCCTGCACACCGTTGGACTCAGATTGGTCATATTGTTATCCGTCACTGGTGGTGTGGATCAGTTGGAGATTGTCGGCCATTCTGGTCCACACTGGTGAGCTCAGATCGCGCTATGGTCCGAGCTCGGTTTTGTTATCAGTTAGTCTTTGGTCGCACTAACACAAAAACCACGCATGCCGCACGGCTGACTCTAGACGATAATCACCGATTTCGGTTTCACTCCGAGCTTTCAATGCGATTATCGTCACAACAAAATGTCCATGATCCTAACAAACACTGGGAACATTTCTACCGCAAGTTGAGGACTGTCATTTTGGCAGCATCATCTGCCAAGTATTCGGAGCGATTGCCGATGATTCTTCTGGGTATCCGCAAAACCATCGAGGGGTACTTGCAGTACACGCTGACTGAACTCTTGTGGCGTTTCAGTTCGTCTTCCTGGTGACATGTTCAGCGATGCCGTACCCAGCGACCCCGACCCTTCATCTTTTGCCGCCCGTCTGAAGTACTACATACATCAAGTTCAACCATCTGCGATCCGTTGTATTCCCTGTCCAACACACACTTCTCGTGATTTATCCTTGTCCTTTGGTTTATGTTCGTGTTGATACTATTCGTAAATCACTATACCCTCCTTATGATGGGTCCTGTCGTGCGCTTTCCCGTGAACTCGCCACAGCTCTGTCAGCGTCGACCGTCTTAAAGTGGTGTTTATAGAACTTTCGTCCCCGTCCGAACTTTCTTTTGCCAGATGACTCCGACTTGTCAGAGTCATCCAATGTTTTGGTTCCTCCGCCAAGTTCAGAATCACTTCCTACAGTTCCCATATCAAACACCACTGAACCATCTCTAACAGTTCAACTCTCATCCTGATGTACTATTTTTGGCAGAACCGTGCACATTCCGTATCAACTGCATATTTATGAGCATTGAGGTTGATTTGCTTTCGGGCATTTCTAATCTCCAATTTCTACAATTTCGAACGCTTTGTTTTGTGCCACTTGTAGACCCATTGTCCTTCAGGTTGCACATCGACATTTTGTACACAACATTCTGTTGCTTAACGAAATAAAAATACGCATTTTTGCACAATGACCAAGGTTTCCCCGGATCGGTCTTGATTCATCTGCGTGTTGTAATTAATCGCAACAGATCGATTGATTAGATCGCCAACTGAGTCTTTAGTTTTACGATTAAACAATCGCGGGAGCAGTTGAATTGGAATGAGGAACGAGGAATTGCTGTGGATTTCGATTGTATACGTTACTGGCTCTGAACCAGTGCTGGATGTTCTGGCCTACTGTGAGTTAGCATTTTCGTTGACCTTAATATTCACTATTATCAATTTTCCCCGTTCATCCATTGAGCCAGTAGAGGTAAATCTTAATATGCTGATCGGAATGTGTGCTCGTTTCGATTGTGCACACTTTGCTTTTGAATCAGAGCAGCAGATTGCTTGTATGTGGTAGCATGTAATTCAGCGTGCTTTGCCATTGTTCTATTGATTGACCTAATGTTGTAGGCACTTTTTGTAGCGACTCCTCAGACTTTCTCTCCTGCATCCCAACTCTCTTAACGTGAATTTAAGTTCATTCTTGGTATGTAATTTTTCAAAAGTCAGGAACACGGTTCTGTTGTAGGCTGTGCAATTGGCCGACGTTTCGGCTAGCGTGGGTAGGGTTTCTCAATGTAGACTGGGCTGAAAAGTCTGACCTGAGCAAGGCTGCCCAAGATAGCCGAAACGTCGACCAGTTACACTGCCTACCTACAGCGTTGTGTTGCAAACTCTAAAAAATTCACATAAAATCATCACGCGAAACATCGACTTTTCAAAACACTCTGAAACTCGTTGGATGCAGTCTGTTGCATGGATGTTTACTTAACCGTCTTAGGCTGTCGCATTTCATCTGTGAGACGACGAATCTCTAGATCATAGCCATGAATTTGGACTCGGCATTTCTGTTTTCGCTACTCTGCTTGAAGAACCCAACCTAGGCTGAAGTTTGAACTGTTCTTATTGGTTACCATGATGTCGATAACATCCGAAAAGTAAGGCTGATTTCCCTGGAGGATTTTGGCTGGACCCATCTTATACCGTATTCTTTGATTTTCCAATCATATAACCTTGGTTGGTCTTAATTCCACGCACTCATGAACGTTTACCACAAGATCAATCCAAGGCAGTGGTAAACGAGCCATCAACGGTCGCGATTATTTCTTTGCGAAGTGGTTATAATTAGCAATTTGGCCGGAAGGTTTCTATCCCTCCTTCAACAACCGGTTGATTGACTAATCCTTCCCAGCGCTTTTTCCAGATTCTTATCTGTAGGTTGCTACCTCGATTGCGTAACTAGGTTCATGAGTACCCACAGAAAGTAAGGGCGAGCTAGGACTCCCAAATGACGACTATTAGTTCACGTTCAGCTAGTAGTGAGATATAAGGAAAATTTGTACCTCCGCCATATTTTCACACCGATGAGGATGAAATTTTAATTCACAGTAATGCTGTTGCCGCATGAATTAGGCTGAGGATATCCTTGGAGTCAATGCATGCAGTGTAACTTTAATATGGCATCTTTCTATATAGCCTACTTCTAAGTAGGGGGATTCGCGCATTGAAATTCTGAGGCAGCGAAAGGGAAATCGCCGATTTTGACTCATGGCAAGCAGCTGAAAACGATCCTTAGATCTTCATAAATTCCACAGTAAGATCAATATCGGTTCTAAAAATTAGCTATCAGTGTTATCTATGGTAAAATCCTGCAATGGAAATTTAGATCGGAATTGAATCCTCGATTTTTAACAATAACGAATCATTTCAACTTCGAAGTACCGTGGGAATTTTGAACGGAGAAAAAAATCGGTAGGTCAAAGGAAAGCGGTAAAATGTTGATATCCATTGAAGAGCATTAGTAATCATGCTCGAATCTGTCAGTTTTCCGATCTTATCAGCGTAACAACAGCCGCACAATGGTAGGTGAACTGTATAATTTGTTCTCCAAACTCTTATCTTCTGACTGACTGAAGCCGGTAAATGCACAGTGCGTGGCGCAATAATAGCACGCCAACTGTACAGCAGTTTCCAAAACGGATCAATCAGTTAGGAATTCATGCAGTAATAATTCGCAGAAAAACGGCAATGTTACACACTTCACCTTTAACCATGAACACAATTATTTCATGTCAACACACGACCATTCAAAAATTACACTTCACTCCACATCGTGCGATTAAAACAAAGCTATCTCCCAAAATCAAATGAAGATGAAAATCTTCCGTTCGCCGTAACTCATTGAGGACACTGGAACCACTCCGATCTCCAGTTAACTGGATAAACACTTCAACTTCTCCATATCAAACCCGGTGAATTGTGTGAAAATAATGAGAAAAAACAACCAAATCCACAGCTCGAATTCTGAATATAAGTCCCCAATCCCATGAATCCGAATAGTAAAACGACAAAAATCAAGTGTACCAAAACTAATGTTGACCACCGAGTCAATGGAAAAATATCACCTAATCATCTTATGACAATCAGGGAAAGCTGAATTCAAGGCACAGTTAAACCGATGAAAAATAGGAATGAAATAGCCACATCGATACAGTACAACAAACAGCCGAAAGTAAATATTCCGTGATCAGTCACATGAAAACAAATAATGTTTGGGTCCGAAAATTGTGCTATACGAACCAAAAACTGTTAGTTCTGGTCATGATTAGGAAAAGATTGGAACGGTCTGGCACACACGACCGGTCGCATCGTCCTCTCACATACACTGACCATATCATGTCATAGCACAGACTAAAACTCCATCACACTCATTTAAGTGTGCCTGCATGAAGAACTGCCTATTCGTCGAGTGATCATGTGTATTTGTTGGATCAAGGTCATCCTGATCAAACTTTATGCACGTGGTCAAGCCGGTCTGGAAATGAACACTACAGTAGACGGAAGTCCAACATCGGAATCACGTTTAGAGACTGAAGTGCGAGTTTGACTTGACTATTTTGTCCCATGATGTTATGGTAGACTGTACAACGCATGCGCTGAAATCCCTAATCTGAATGAAGTTCCATCCGTGTACTTGTTGATCGGATGCATCCGGTGATCGACGTTCATTGGGAAAAACTGTATCAGGCGGATGTGCTGGTTGCTTGGATCGATCGGTCAAATGAAAATCCCACTTCTTTGTTGGTTCCTCCAACCATTCTTAAATCGCAGCTGGTCTGTCCTCATTTGCCTTATATGTTTCCAATGAGCGTTTCAAAGCAGCCATTTTTGTTTTCATACTTGTTTTCCTAAGTACCAATTCATTTAAGATCGCATGATGTCTTTGTCGGCACAGTTTCCAACTGCCGCAAATAGAGCTCCGGTGTTTGCGTCTCAGTTTCAACATGACAGTCGTTTCTTCTGACCACTCATGTACAAATGTAGTTTTCTCGACAAATGCCATTTTAACCTTTTGCCCACACATTCGATAACTTTATTAATCTTGCGATCTCTCTTGTACTTATCGCCTTCATTTGAGGTGGTCGATTCCGCCACCGCGGTATTTCAGCCGCTTATCTCCCATTCGTACGCAGCTGCGAATAGGGCCTGGTTACCCGCGTCCGGCACTAAAAGGTATCATCTAACAAAGCACACTGCAGACTGATCAGTTCAAACAGATTTAGCTAACTGCTTCAGAACAATTCTAGCTAAGCCCCCTTCTGGTTGGTAGACATATTATGTTTGCATTACAAATTTAGTTGTGCACCTGTAAGTGGAACTTCAAAACGTGCGATTTGAAACGTACGTAAATAACGGCTACTAGTTTATGCATAGACCGTTTCTCTTAATTTGTCAAAGTTCATCAGTGGCACCATATTCCATCGTATTTCGTTTTCGCCTCGTTCATCTATTTGCTGAAATGCCAACCATGGTGTGCTGTGTTCTATTCCGTGTGGTACACAAGTGCGTCATGCTGACAAAGGTACTATTAGTTTTGGAACGATCGTCGCAAATGATTCGTGGAATCGTTTATTTATTTTACTTTGCAAATGCCATATAAATTAATTTGCTTCTGTAATTTCCTCTGGTTGGTCACTGATTAGTCACGTTCCAGTCCAGTTCCATAGGTGGTAGTTCTGTTTTTTCACCCCTTATTTGTTGGTTCATCAGCCTCACCGAATTGACAGTCTGATTCTTCTCTTCAGTGTGCGCGCACAAACTTTCCTGAAAGATATGCTGTTATAGTCGCCACTCTTTTGATTCCTCGCCCTTCTGCTAATAATAGATGTTCACCTAATACAAGCGTGGTGTTTCGCCTGGTTAAATCCGGCTTTCAATTGGATTTAGTCATGGGTTCCTCTAATGAAGTGAGCTCTAAGCCGTATCGATATTACGGAGAAAACAGTCTGTTTTCGGGCATCATTTCTTGCTTTGAACGTTGACGTTGATTTGATAACTTTTCATGAAATTGTTTATCACGTGATATGAATTCTTAACTCAGCCCAAAGAAATCATGGAAGCACTATACAGTTGTTTCATCCGTGTTATGATTCATCTATTTGGTTGCGTTTATCATATCGGGAAAAAGTCTGTACGTTCCCTTTTCCGACTTACACTTACCGTTCAGAACGCCTGCTGCAATTCACTTTCCCTCCGTTGTCCTTTCGGTACTATTTGGATGCCACGGATTATAGGATACATTCCGAGCACTTGGTCCTCGTTTCGAGTCTCTTCTATTCTATCGACCGAAACGACTTCTGCTTCAGAATCTGTTATGAGATATACCCTGGTTTCGTATATCCCGTCTGCTACTAGCTAACTGATCTAGGAGTGACAGGACAGCGTTCTTCTCGTCAGAACTAACCGTTTTTTCACGCTCATCAAGCGTCAAATTACCTGAATTAACTTTGCGCTAATGCAGACCAAATTGATGCAACAATCTACTTGGTAAACGGTCTATATCATTAAGTTTGAATTTTTGACGAAACCGAGTAACTTTCCACTCGCCGAATTCCAGTTAACCACAATGACCTTCACTAAGCATCGACTGCGTTTGTATTTATCTTACGACATGAATCATACATAGACAACAGAGATGTTCACGGAAGTGGTCAACAAAATTCCATTCATGTATCTCCTTTTTAAGAGTGATGCCGCGGTAGAGACGGCCTCCAAGGTTTACCGTGACCACACTCAAATACCAGGTCTCCACCACACCTCTTTTCTAAGCATTCCGTCGAATCGTCGCTTCATGTTTCGCCGTGATTCCAAGGGTACAACGTCCCCAGTCGCTCTGGTTGTCAAAAAATGAAATAAACTAAATGTACCATCTTTCTTTTCTCAAAAATCAAATACTGTACGTACCCGAAAATGTCAATTGCCAGCCGCGTCGATTGCAAGTCAGCAGTCGTTCTATCCCAACAGCCTTAGCGACAGAACTCATGTTAGAAGACGCCTCTTTGTATAAGAGATAATCCCACACATTTATAGAAATGGCAGGCGCATATCCACGCCTTTGTGACTGCCCCATATCGGTTTTCAGAATCTGGTTGTTCCTGATTGGTCTGTCTCGTTAGTTGGTATCCTGTGTTTAAAGTCGCTGCACGGTATAGCACCGTCAACGCTGATTGGTTGTCACGGCCTACTGATTGGCTCAGTCTGTTTGCCTTTCCCATCTGCCGTCCAGCCGCGAACCTGTCAGCTGGCATTTGGTATCCAATGCGATGGGGAGGTCTTGGTTGGTTTGGGTCCTCGGGATATGCGCAGATTTTGACATGAGCAGCCTGCATTCCCTTGTGTTTATCGACTGCAACTTGTCGATCATGGCCTATCATCGCGAAATCACTGTATACCAATAAAATAGCTCCATGCCGTTAACACATAAGGCGAGATTAGCATTCCTCCGCAGTAGTAACATATCAATTCAATGTACAATCATAAGGGTTCTCAGACAGAAAAGTACCAGGTGCGCATACTTGACGAGAGGTAACTGTCATTCCATTAGGGAAACTTTGTGCACTCATCCAGTGACTGTTGCTATTATACATTTATATACATGTATATAAGGTTATATTTGAGAACGAAAGTAATTAACCCCTTCTAATATCAACAACGAAGGTTTCTAAGTTTTTATAATCAAACGAGACAAAAACGCAAGTTCGCGAAAC
>LUCM01004601.1:81138-112214 GCA_008360955.1 Fasciolopsis buskii | reverse complement strand
TTTTTTTTTTTTGGAAAGAGTGGTCACGACCAGTGGAATGCCGTCGAATAAGTATTTGACGAACGGTGGAAAGATTCGAACCCGAACTCTTGATTTCCAATCGACACGATATTAACTGTTTAACCGCCGTCGGCCATGAGTGTGCGTAACCTGAGCGGCTGAACCGCTTTTGCATTAACCATCGCAAGCATCGCACGATATCACCGCCAGGCCTCATGGATGAGAAGACTTCGGGTTCAAACCACTTCGGCTCGATAGACGTACTAGGAACGAAACGGACGACCACAGAGGAAAGGCAATACCTTGACAAGCAACAATAACTCGCCGAAATGCCGGTCGTGTGGACTTTCGGGCCAGACTTTTGTTCACTCTTCTAGGTACTCACTTGTTTAAACATTTCTGCTATTATATGTATAAATACTACGTCTATCTTCCATACAACACGGTTATATAATTAATATATTTAAAGTTGCGTTGGTGTAAGTCTCGAGAAGTGTGCCTACTTGTTAGCGTTGAATGTCGATCTTAAATCCGGGCCCGTGTTTACAGAGTAGGATCGTTGAGACGATCGAAACCAGAAACAAGTGATTCTTGTAGCGAACAAAATATTTATTCTTATTGTGTTGAAGGTACCTTAGTGATCAAGTGACCGGATTGAATTTTTGAACCAGTCTTCACCCGAGCCCACAAACTTGCGGATAGGAATGGTGTAGTTGTTGAGCAACGGTGGTACTGTCGTTTCATCTATGCCAGGATCAAGTCCATTAGCAACTTTCACTTTGACCGCATGGTAACGTAACATGAGAGTTGAATTTGTAGATATAATTAGGAATTTGGAAGTCATGGGATTGTATCTCCTTCTTATCTTGCTGTAACCACTCATCCTCGTACTAAATGACTCGTATTTATCCACAATGCCCCATTCCGTCTCCTTTTTCTCTGTGGGATTGACATTTCCGTCCGAGTGCCTAGCATGTACAGGTGAACAAGCATTTTGTGATCAGTTAATTTTGTAATTTGACGATGAATATAAATATTTGCGACTATGCCTGTAATTGACTCCAAGATTTTGTGGGTAACTCTAATTTTCATTTTCGCATTTCCCTGTACACTTTGACTACCCAGGATCTCTTCTCTCGTTCTGACCCCGGCAGATATCGGATTACCGAACACCCAAGCGATTCGGTTGCCTATCACCCCATCGAAATAGGCCATTTTTCCCATACAGCATCCACATGCCAAGTCCATACACTTCGCGTGTTGGATTGAACCAACCGCATGGAATGCATTCATTCTGGATTTTTAAATTGCTGTTTGCATAATTTAATTTGCATTTACTATTATGTCCGCCTGGTTTCCTGGTAAGTATTTTGACACGAGTTCTGGTCTTCTTCAGCCGAATTATATTCCATCCAAAAATTAGCTTGCTCGTGTGAGCCCCTCTGTTCAAGTGTAAGTGGAAACCGTAGGTCGAAGCCCATATAAATCAAACGAGAGGCCCATATTGGAAAAAAGAAGTGATTGATGGCTGATTCGGAGGGGAAATTTTGCTACTGTTCCCCTAAGTTTTCTACGCTAGGTGCTCATAATGATGCACATCAGTGAAGCTTGCAGAATTCCATAGAACCACCTATAAATAATTAGGTGACCATGAGAATCTGATCGAGCATGTAAGAACCAATAGAGAGAGTACGAATTTAAGAACACCTATGCTGGATATTTCACCATATAGGGTCAAATTTTTGGAGTCGCACGTCAAATTTTTGGTGACTATCAACTCAGGGGTTTAGTTTTACCGACTTAGGGGGATTCCGGGTATGCATAACTGTGTGAGTGGGAATAATCGCGTGACCCGATCATGTAAACTTGACAAAATTTTACTATTCTATCTGAATATGATACCATCGTTAACTAGGACAAGACTAGCCCCATTTTCTCGGCTTCGAAACTTCAGAACCTCTCCCAAAAATAATGCTGTGTGATAATTCGACTTGAGCAGCAGTTAGCTTAGAGCATGACTACTTTCATCGCAGAGCATACGGGGAACAAAAATAGATGAACCAAATTTAATGGAAAAATTTCAACTTTAGTTCCTTTCCTGGAATAATAACGATTATGTCCCACACGCCTTCCAAACCGTTTGGCAAATGAGGACCAGCAACAATATTGCACAATTTGATTTCATCGCACTCCAGATCGATACATGAGGATTGCAGCATCTGACTTTTTGTTAGCCTAGATTAAGAAGAAGAACAAATAAAAAATGAATTCAGTTCTCCACCTAGTTCTTTGGAAATCATTTATGTATGCTCCCACACACACACACATACACACATGCAAACATACTTAGCAAAGGCGTTAACTCATCATCGGGTTGACTGGACTCAGTCGAGCAGCTGATCAATACCTTTCGATCAACTTTGACGAGTGAGATGCACATACTTCTCTGGTGCGTTAACAAGATGACGGAAACAGTGGAACAATGCACTGTGCAGTAATGACGATAGCATGCACAATTTGAACTAACCTAACTTAGCTAATTAATTTGAACCCGTGTGAATTAGCTGATTAAGTGCAGGTAGTTGATTGTTAGCGACTAAACACCATAATTTCTTTGTTTTATAAACAGTGGTCCCTGGTTTAATTGCATCAGACACAGAGAACATTGGTTGGAGTATGAGAAACTCGACAAGCGTCGGTGTTTGAGTACCTTTGTCCTATGGGAACTTACGTAGTCTAGGTTAGTGACAAGTGGCTAACATTTGGGGTGCATCAGTCACGCAACTGCATCATTTACGAAAGTTATTATCCAAAATTGCGAAATTAATTTCACGAACTTATACATGGTACGATATCAACACTCAAATGACCACTAGCAAACCACGGAAGCACTGCACGGTCGATTCATCCTAGTGCATATCCACTGCACTCCAACTAGAACGCTAACCCGTGATGAAGGATTGTGAGTCGAACGTCCTAGCCATTATGCTAACTGGGCTGGTTCTCAGTGGTTCTTCGAACATCGACATGATATACCGCCCACATCCGTGACCTGAACCCAGGGGGGAACCAATTGTTTGCTCCAATTCTGGAACAAGAACGAAGTGGCCATATTTCGTGACAAGTTCAGGAGCGAGCGAGGGCATTGCTCGAAGTGAATATCAAAAGAGACAATTTGCTCGATAGACGAGGACAATGGGAGGATCAGGTTCACTCTGCGTGGACTTACATAAATTGTTTGAGTATGACCGGGAAAATACAGTTGTTCCGACCTGTCACAGGGCATTTTGATTGTCCTCGCTTGATTGAATGGGAGTGACCTGTTCACATGGTCTGGTCTGTCTTTGAAATGGTAGGGTTCTTTCTGTTGAAAACAAGTGGCCTCAGTTTCAAATATGCGACAAATCCTGTCCCAGACACCAGGATCGGCCAAAACCGTTGTTGCTGTTTTGTTTTTGAGTTGTTCGAAGGCCGACAGCTTAAGGAAGTTCATCCACGTAAGTGAACATGTCATCCAATAACGGCTACTAAAAGTCACATTTACGCATTGGAAGATCTGCTGTCCAGTGAATCTAATAATTATGTACAAGGAGCCTCCAGAACATCGGGAAACTCAAACACGTCCATTTCAAGAATGCTGAAGAAGCGAGGCTACTAGAGCTACAAACGACATCCAATTTAAAGCTTATATGCCAGCGATTGCGACCAGATGATGGAGTTATGTGATTGGTTCCTTCACAAACTACCGACCCAAACAGTGCTATCTGCCGATATCATTTTATTCGGATGAATCAACATTCTATCTGTTTAGTTTTAAGGGATATCAACACGACCAGAGTTGGTACAAGACAAACCCATTTGACCACTGCGAAAGTAATAAACAAGATGGTCTGAAAGTTAACGCCTGGTGCAGAATTCATGGCTTACAGCTAGTTGGTCTTGATTTTCTCCCAAACGAGGTTAATGCAGTCCTGTATTTGGATACGATACAGGAGAATTTACCTTTACTTTACCTCGGAAACTTTACTCTTATTAAACCTATAAAAACATTTTCAACAGTTTTAAATATTAGTGTTTTGTAGCTCGGGTTGGCTTTATGAGAAATGGACTTGGGGTTCAGATAACAAACATTTTATCACCACCCAAGGTGACATCATCAGTGCTTTTCAATGGCCTCTCAGCCCAGTTGCATTTAAAGCAATGCTGCCCTCGATTTGATTTTGACACAGAAGTAGGTCAAACTTGAAGGTTGCAAAGGTCTCGACCTTGAACTAACAATGTTAATAAGTTGCGCAACGTTGCTGATTTTAATAAGTTGGTTGTGAGACTATCTAAATAGGGACGGTGTTAGGCATTGCGATCTTGAAAATTCCGTTTGCTGTAGACTTCAAAAGTTGGTCACCAACCATCCCATTAAAATTTTGCACTTTGATAGACTGTACATTTGATCTAGTTCAGTTTATCTGTTTGTGGAATTAGCCGACAAGAGCCAAGCTTCCAGTAACTTTCTTAAATGTCTTGTGTTCGCTGGGTCCATAGTGTATACCGTGTCCAGATTGAATGTATGTCCTTCCTGATCCTCTTAAACAGATATCAGTGAAAGAGAATCATGTCTTCTTATGGCAAAGTTGTGCTTTCTTCCAATTCGACTGATATAGCATTTGTCGCAATCGTCACGTTTGACCTCATGGATAACATTTTTTCTGTCATCCATTTTGAGTTTTTTGGGGTTCAAAATGAGTATTCTCGTGATTCTGGCAGGTATGTATGCGACCGCTACTATTTCATAAGCATTTTTGATGCAAGGAAACACTATTTTGTTGGATTTGACCGGTCCATTTTTCTCCTGTTTAATTCAGCTTAAGATTCTCCCCATAAAGATTCCAGGATGGCTGTTTCGTTGTAACCTCTTGAAAGGGCAGTTTTCCTCCACTTTTCAAAGTTCTCAAAGTTTTGTGAGTTCTGAGCTTGGTGTTTAAACCGCAGACTTTTCGTCACCATCAAGGACATTATTTCAATGGAATGACGTACCCACACATCTGTTGTTACTAACTGATTGATTTAACAGTTCCGTTGCAGTGGATAGGCCTAAGAAGATCAATACCATGTCTTCCACAGTCTCCTGAAGTGATTACACTGGCTTTTTTCCTTGAGGTTGGGTTAAGAAAAAAAATATTTCCTCAGAGGGTCTGGATGAGGTGAAATTTCGGATCTAACCATTATATGAATCGATTTCCAACGTCGATGCTAGAGACAGTTAAAGAGAACATGTTTCAACGGTTGCGGATTTTCCTGGCACTGGACGTTGGTGTGTTCGAGCATTTACTTCAGTGGCAAATGCAATGTAAATATGCACCAGAGAGCGACGAACCGGTCTTTTCAAAGACCAACCCAACCTGATTACTGGGGTTGTTACTTTCCCATTTCTATTATCTTTTCAACATAACTATTTAGTGACAGTTAGAAGGGTAATCAAGTAGGCTCACTCATGATGGATGTGGGACTCATAAACAATTTGGATTAATGAGCATGACGAGCGTTGGTAATAAGGAATTTTGATCGATTGAAGGGGTTAGGAGCAAACTTGAGTTGCATCGGGTAGTGAAAAGTATTTGAATTAGCCACGCCGAATAAGCGCGCATTTCTTTGTGAAGCCAACATAAGTATAATGTTTGCACCAGAACACACTGATTGTGACACAAGGATATAAAATAACAGTAATGAACAGAGATTTAGAAGGATTCTGTATGTAGTTCTGTTGTGGTAGTTAGACAATTGTCACACTTACCAACTGCTTGAGAGATGTACTTGAGGATATAATATGGAATCTGCACGTAATACCTACGTAAGGATCAGGCTAGCGATCCAGGTTAGAACATTTCGAATATTCGGAGAACCACGCTGCATCACATGGGGTTATAGGACGCATTAAAATCGACGAATGTCGTTTCACTAAAAAGCCTGTGTATGCATTGCGCTCATACTGAAGCAAACGAAGCAGCAAAATCTCACACCGTGTTGGAAATTGATAAAGAGTAGGATTGCACAGAAAATATGATGTGATTGTGGCGGGTTCGAAAGTGAGAGAATAATCTTCTTCTTCATTTGCAGAGAGAACGGCGGTTGAAAGGGCAACCTTGGTCTGTATTGTTTGCATGTTTCGTGAAGATTTTAGGCGATTGTAAGAGTTGAGAACAATGATGACGAGAGGTTCTTTCTCAAGATAATTAATTGATACGTAGCTGGGAAGTTGGACATTTCGGATGATTTTTCTATGAGCTAAACAGATCGGTCAACTTTCGCAGTTCTCACCCCTTTGCTGGGCACCACCTTCGTCTTGAAAATGATGTATCTTTTCGTTTCACTAATGAAAGAAATGAGACTTAAAAAATAAGATATCGATGCATCGGCGTATTCTATGATCTGGTCAACGTGGTGGGTAATTAGCAAATTAAACAGACCCGGAGGATTTGACTTGTACCATTGTGCAGTTCTATTGCTAGTAGTGGTAAAACATGGTTTGAACCATAAGAACGTTCTGCCTGATATTTGGCTACCCGGTCTCTTTTTGAGCATTTCCTGCAGGTTCAAGTATGATGTAAATCTAGATCATAAAACCACCCATGCATTTTACCGGAACCAGAGAGTGACAGACCGGTCTTTAAAGACCAATACAGCTTAGTTTCTAACGCTCTTACTTTGCCATTCTCATTGGTTTTCAACTTAATTACTCAATAGCAATTGTCCGGGTGGTCAGAGGAGAACTTTCATGATTGGTGTGCGATTCGTACACAGTGTTTATCATTTTCCATGTTCTATCCCATTTTAAGCAGGCGTAGGCAGAGAAGGTGTTCACATTTAGTTAGATGACTGTCTTCTTCAGAATAGAAAAATCGCTTGTTGCTGGAGTATGCAGCAAGTTTCCACTCGAACACGATGAAATCCACCAAGCTACTACTGAACACCACGTGCGTTTCACTTCTTGTTTTTGTGTGCGACAAAAATTATCCCATTCCAGAGTCCACTACATCTGATTTCTCGGGTGAGTGATTATAATGAAATTGGTTTGCATCAGAGATCCTTTGGAACTAGAACTTCCATGTTTCAAAATCGTTTTATATGCACCGTTCAGCACATGTTTAAAAATGCGTCAGTGATGCGACAGGTGCAATCATTTGGATGAAATTTATCACTGGTAATGTTAACTCTTTACCGTATAGAAGAAGATTGTAGGGAAATAACTTAGGCCAACGGATTTCTGATCTTAAACGAATCTACCGCATGGTGATATGTATTCATCCGCAACCTTGATTTTACATCGGGTTTAACTAAAGTGAATCGTGCTAATATGCACAAAACCATATTTTGGGAACGAAGCCAGATGCAGATGGGCTGGGTAAATTTTCACTCATTTGCCTGCTGACAGTTATGTGAGTAGCCAAGTGCGGAAGGCAGCTTAAATGCACGAAAAATTCTTCGTCGGTCTTCTCGAGGTACACGGTACGCCTGCATGAAAGATAATAGCGAAAACTTCGACGCTGCTTAAAACTGGTTAGCTGACGGTCTACCTGATTGCCTAAGTTAGGCACATCTACAAATTCCGTTGTTAAAATACTGAAGGAATGCGATTAACTGGTTTCCCGGGGGAAGCATCCCATGGTAAACGAAGCATTACCTGGTCAACACTTCCAACAATAAAATCGTTTTCATAAATACGCATCTTTTTAACGACATAATAACTTTAATAATACGTAGTATACGACACGAGCAAAGTAGAGATTACATGCCTCTCCCGAATCTTGGATGACGAAGGAAACCTTCCATGTGGTTAGACAAGTTGTCACTAAAGTTTTCTTTAAAAGTGCTATTCTTCCAAGGGTACTACGCATGCATCCATCAAGAAAGATTATTTATAAGAAATCGGGCTACGTGGAATCTCTTTTATGTGCTCCCAAATGAGGATATCTGATATTTTCTAAAGGAGAAACATGGAAGTGTTTCTGTGGTGCCGCGGAAAATCTCCGGCGTAACATTTTTGAGGAGACTGTTAGCCAGCGAGTCGAGAAGAACTTGGGCTGCTGTAGCCACTAGCGGCTGGAAAGTGGGACAATCATCTTCAGGCTGCTAACGACCTCATAAAACTCGACCATTTGTTTCTAATTTTACGGTTCCCACAATCATAGGGAGGATTGGTATAGTCGCAGTTAAAAAAATGGAACTACAAGGGCAGAAGATGAACTCTAGTGATTTCGAACAGGAAACATTTCGGTACAGCTGATGAGCGCAAGATACAGCAATCCTTTGCGGTACGCAAGCACCGGCCGTAAACACAATGAATGACGCGAAAAATCTATCGTAAGAAAAGGCTCAGTCAGTCTTACGCACACTAAGATAAATTTGGGCTGGCCAAAATGGAGTTTCACTCCAGGGCAAAGAAGGACGGAAAGAGCGGGTGTAGTCATGTATACGTGTCTGCGTTCCTATGTGTGCGACGATGTGTGAGTTCTAGTTCAGTCTTTATCGAATGACTACTTCAAAATACAACATCATGGATGCATGCTGATCCCTTTTCATTGTTTTCTCTGTTATTTAGGAAAATAATGGTCACGCTAGAACACTGCTATGGGGAGTACGATACTGATTCCCATTTATTTTGCACTGAAAATATGAATTCGGATTGCCATTCGCTTTGGTCTTCTTTCGCACACAACTACCCGCTTAGACAAGTTCGTACCTGACACTGACTGCAATATCTGTCAACGAGCAGGCGCAGACACAGTCACATAAACGTCAGTCAACTAGTGTGCTGGATGATAACTGACATACATGTATATACTACCTGTCCGACATCATACAGTGGATCAACACACGTACACCGTGGCGGGACATTTCGGAATAAACCACGGGCTGAGTGGCAGCCAAAAGCGGTTTTTGGTGGCAAAATGAGGGGCACACGTGCAATATATGATCCAAATTTGTGCGCCCACGGGAAGGCTTTGCTACCTGAGTGGTAATGTTCACCTTGGGGTACCGAAATGGACTACTGCAGATCTCTGCGAGTACGCATACACCATGACTACTAGCTCGTCTATCCAGACTCTGCGATTAAATGTCAGCAGACGAAGCTTATTTTCAGACTGACACTCTGTCAGCCGGTCAAATTTCGTTTGGATATTGCAATTCTTAGGATTTACTGTATTGCTACCCCTTGATATCCCTGTCGTGCGTTGACTCCGGGTGAGATTTGCACGAATACACTGCAATAAACTCCACGCCGCTTTCTAATTCCATGCTAGACTGTACGGGAAATCACTGTCTTTTACATACAATGTCTCATTTGTTACTTCCCACGGAAGCTCCATTCCAGACACCACAATGGGGCACCCGAGTATCTCCTTTCAATCCCAAAAGCGTACGCTCAAATAATTTCCCTCTCCAATGTCTCTCATTGATACACCGGACCTAAAGTGCCAATCGGACTTGAAATTTGTCCAAAAGTTATTTTCTTAGGCATATGAGACTCACAGTAAGCCAAAAGGGGTTTTCTTTAATGAAATAAACCACCGTATTGAGGTTCAAGGAAGCAAATAAGGGCTCCATTTTGGGATTTCCGTTGTCCACGACGCTTGGTGTCTTCAGTGATAAATCCTGATAACCATCATTTTACTTGCATTCTGGTGTTGCTGTTCTTACATTTGTTTATGTTAATCAAGGTTACTCTGCTGTATCTGTAGATCTAAAAGTCGTTATGGTGCCGCGTCCTTTTATTAACCGTCGGTAATACAGTATTGCGTGGGTGGTTAAAATCATCGAAGACCAACTTACTTCATCCATAGGAATTTGGTCTCGTTTTGCTAGCATTTAGATTAATGGAATTTACTAAATCTTATTTCTCTGGATATTCGTCCCACGAAATGGAGGATCTTAAAAGCGATGGCGAGGTAGGTAAGCGTAGACGATCCGAAGTATCATCAGACAGCCAGGTTCCGGTTATGATGCTGAAGTCGTAGTTATTCACATGAAATAATATTCATAGATCATGCACCTTATTTAATAAGCATCGTGCTTTCAATAGTAATAAGAGAAGCGAACCAATAGTGTAAGCAACGGAACGTGAGCTATTTGAGTGGGTTTGTACGTTATGGTTTGCGGTGGCTAGGAGATAAGTGACATGGTGTGAGACATAAAGTCGCGGGTCAGCTACGAAGACTTAAGGGTAGCAGAAGACTATTATCTATTACCGAAGGTTACCGAACCGAGGAAGCCTCCAGACTGTGTTCAAGTAGCTGGTAAAAAGCCTGTATTAGTTGGGAGCTGACGAGGTTGGTATTGGTGGTGGGGGTGGGGGTGCACTGAGGCTGATGGGAAAACCGGTGAGTGTAAGGAGATAGTGATTGACGTCAACGGTGGGTATATCGTGGAGAGGGCTACAGAGAGAGATGGGCATACCCACGCCTGATTACTAGTGACTTGATATTGACAGCGCAGTTGTGCTTTTGTGATGCACTGGTAGCCGACCTCAGGAAACAAAGCCCATTGAAATCAAAATTGGTGTGAGCAATGTATGTGTCGGAGTGCGCTTTTGGTAGGCTTCTCCTCCTCCTTTTTCAGGGGCGTGATAAGGTGAGTGTGAATGAGACGAATTTATGCTCCCAGCTGAGGAAAATGAACAGCGACACAATAAGTGGGAACCCCTGGATATGAGCTGAGGAGAGAGAGGCGAGTTCGGTAGCTTCCGGGTTGCGGTCGTTGGTCTACTTTTACACTGCTTCAAAAATATGCCATGGCGCGATGCAGACAGACCCTAGGGCTAGTGAGCAGTGAAATAGGTTTTTATCCGGCAGAGGTGGCATTCGTGTTAGCAGCGCTGAGTTGCCTCTGTAGATGAATTCTGTCAACCGTCATTCTGATATCCTTAAAGAGGTTAAGCGACTGTTATGTGCCTTTGCTTGCTAATAAGTTGCGTGGTTATAACTTTCGTCGGAAACTGCCAAAGAACGAGAGATATGTATTCCTGAGAACGTTTCCACATCCTGGTGGTCAAACATGGAACATGTGTTTTGCTACAAGCAGAAAGTACCGTGGCTCTAACGGTATCCGCAGAGACGCAATCGGGGATGTTGAAAACCAAAGCACTGCAAGGCCTGTCGATTTTGCTCGCATTTGTAAACAACAGCTGGTCCAGAAAGCGACCGGCAGCCCCTAAATCCTGTGTACTCGACCACGCGGCAGGTTCAGCAAGGTGGCAAAGTAGTGCTAGTTTTGACAGGAAATTTCTACAGTTTAGTAACGAGGTACAGTTTTCTGTCAAACATTTTAGCAACGCACCCAGTTTCATTCACTGGATCTTTAAGAACAACTGACCTTTCTCTTATTTGTCCGCCATGGGTGGCCTATTCGGAAGGCTTGTTCTTAGGCTCTGAGGAGACATTCGAAGCCTGTGGAACGGGTTAATAATCATTTGAAGAGTCAGGTGGAGAATTCGGAACCAGCGATAACAGGCGACAAACCGCTGGTAACATGGGGCAGTTTTCAGATGGAATGGTCTGAAGACTGCAATAGCAAGATCTTATGAGCACAAGAATCATGTATCATGCACAAAAGCGTTGTTTTGAAGTGTCTCACTAAGGACAGAGAAGAAAAGAACCACGTATTCGTCTTGACATGGGTGAGCAAAACAATGATGAAAAGGAATAGAAATGGTTTAAGGTGCGCAAAATTAGGAAAACTTGAATTTCACGTTTAATTCAGACGTACCGGGTACACAGTAACGTCGTTTCTCTGTTCCGAATACTGCACTTCAGTAAACTGAACATATCACTAGATCACCATCGTCCTTCTCCACTATCCCAAATGATGACAAACAAAGTTAACCGGCACACAGTTTAACTGAGGTTGCCTTGCTTGCATTGCTGCGCCTATGCGGCAGCCATTATTTCGTCCATTGTCCAGTTTGCGCTCTGATAAGCGCCTCATGTTTGCTCCATTTTGCACTATTAATTCATAGCGCCTTTTTGTCAAATCCGGACCCTAATCCTAATTGCTCGGGCAAACTCACAACATGGACTTGTTTTTTTCTGCACATTCGCACTCTTGCCTTCTGATCATGACACTAAGTGGGATGGAGCGGCCTCATTCTGGACTCACGTTGTGCACTTGCTAGCCGTCTGACAAGACCAGGTTGCAACTACGCCTGTGTATTGACCACCATTTGTTTGACACGTTCCAGCGTCACGTAACCATCGATAACCAATGAGAACGCTCCATCGGATTAAGGTGCAAAACCAACCGCAATTCCACTTGATCAACTCGTGTTTCTTCCTGTAGGAACTGCGCTAAACCACGTTCTGTTGGCAGCTTTTCTTGCCGCCCCATTTTAATTTTTCTTCGGGGGTGTTTTTAGTGCCTTTATCGAAGAAATTTTTTCATATTGCCCAGAAAAATCTAGAGATTTCCTCAGCTCAATAATTAATTATGCCTTTATCAGGGATTTCCCTCTTATGTTGTAACTTTCACTTACTGAATAAAAAGATGCTGTGAAATAAATAGGCGCATTCCAGGAAGAGTTTGTCCTGGATATTGTAAGAATAATGAAACATCGGTTCACAGATGCACAAGACCGGGGTCACGCGAGCAGAGTGCTTATTGCTACTTACTGTTTTTATCCAATTCAAAGAATGTGTATATAACTTTTCTCGACTCGTAGCCAGTTTCATTGCTTACATAAACAGTCCACACTGTGAAATCTGTGTAAACTAACTGTGTCAACTGGCGCTGTTTTCAGGACCAAATGATCTAACCAGTGTATTGAAGAATCGATGCTCCAGGCATTGGTTTTAATTGTGAATGATATAATGTTAATAACAGCGTTGTTGGTAGATGTATTGTGTCTACGTTTCGACTATTGTGGGTAGTCCTTGTCAATGGAAGTTTTACAATCAAATGACTGTGGGAACGCTCACATGCCAATTGATGTTTGGTTGTCTGTGTGTTTGTGAGTGTGTGCACTTTGAACTGTGGGTCGGGTGAGAGAATAGTTGTCCTTCACGTCATGCGTCGCCGTGTTGGTGGAGTCAACTAGCGTGGTGACCTTTGAAATGTTTGTTTCTCAAATATGTTTGACCTGTCCATATCTCCGAAATCTCTGCTCCGTCTTTCCGACCGATGCATGTGGGTGGGCGCTTATCGCCAGAGCCTCGGCAACTCTACGTTCAGTGCAGATTCTGAGTCCACGATGGAGTACGTTTGTGTTTTCATAATCTATGTTATGTCCCTCTGCTATGGCATGCAGAACGATGGCTGGATCGCGCTCAGGTTTTGATGAGGTCGCCTTATCCGAAGGTCTGCAATTTTCTCTCCTTCTGTATTCTGTTATCCGTGTCATCAGTTGTCTGCTGGTTTGTCCAATATATTATGCTGGGCATTCCTTGCAACTGACCTTGTGGATGCAGTTGTTTTGTTCTTGCACACCGACTTGATCTCTAGCCTTTGATAAGTGGCGCTTTAACTTATTATCCGTCCGGAAGCAAGCGTGAATATCAAAGTCACTGAGGACCCTTCTTATTGCCTCCGAAGTATCCGATCTGTACGGAATTCCGACCAAGGCTGTTTTCTTTTTCTTTTCTTTCTTCTTCTTGGTTGGTGACATGCAACTTTTCAGCCGTTTTCTTATGAGGCGTGGGGATAGTGATTGTCGTCCAGATGTTTTAGTTCTTTACGGTCGGTATCATCACTGCGTAGCTTCTTAACTCTGTTGGCTTGCGAGGAAATAAGTGTCCGTTTCACGCATTGTGCATGAGCTGAACTGAAGTCCAAATACTTATCCGAATGTGTGGATCTTCTAATAATGCCATTATTGAACTTTCGTGAGTCATTAACTTTTAGCCGACAATCTAAGAATCTGATGACTCTACTGTTGTCTTCTGACTCCATTGTAAACTTCATGGGTCTACATTGCTGATTGAGAGCTTGAGGAAAACTACCTCTTTGTGCATCAAATAACACAAAGAAAGGAAAGCACTGACGAGCCTGAAACAAGATTGAACAATCCACATCACGTGGGCGGACAAAGGGAATGTTACAGGTATTCTCAATAGGTCGGATTACGAGTCAAAGGATCCTTTTCAGATCCGGCATGTTTCATGGGCATCGCGGCATTGTACCCATGAGGTCGCTGTTGAGTGCTTGCCACCAAGTACGATGCTGGACGACTGTGGTAACCCGATTAATCGATTTCATTTAATAGTTACGCATTTTAAATAGCCTTCAAGATGCCATCATGTTTGAGAGAGGGTTCGTAGCTGAATTCGGGCGGTTTGTAGCGGAACGTGGATTTGTTCCTCCAGATAACTTGTTTAACTGAACGTTGACCGCCAAGCGCGGTCGCCATTTGCGTGTAACTTACGTACTCTTGGCTCGCACGCTGCTGCCATAGTACACTCAACCTGCTATCGCTCTTGACTGTCTTTTTCTTATACCAGTCAATAGTCGGGGTTGCCAGCATTGCGATCGTGCCGAGCCGAGTAAGAGTGACGCTCACGTTGTCACATAAGTTAAGGGCGAGCAAACGTAATGCGAGATTCGCGGTAGGAAAATCCAATCTACAGGTTGTCTGGATCCAGACCGGATCCGATATGTTACATATGTTCACGCAATCATTACGGAACCCCATTCATTCGTTCAATATAAAAATAACGAGAATCATACCGAAACAGCGCAAGTCACACGCAGCAGGCATTCACCAGCAGACTACGGGACCGAAGGACCTTTACAATTAGACCACATCAACACTGCAAATTAAGACTTGCCAGAACATTGGAGGCCTCAAGGACTATTTCTTCATGAATTCTATAAAAGTTGGAAGTTTTCGTGAACGATAATCATCAACTATGGCTGATTCATGCAGTTATTTATGCGCAGTTCCTAAATTTACCAATTGCGGTGCTCATAATATGAAGTTAATAATATATTTTGTTTCAGCCTTCCGGTAAAAAAGAAAAACCGGGACTGTTCAAACTATGCCTTTGCGTGTAAAATAACCAAAAACCCATTTTATAATGCCACTTTGAAAACCGGTCTCTGGCGGACCGTTTAGGAGGCCTTTTAGCGCCCCTTGTCCTAATTGGGAAGTGTCTTCAAAGGGGTTCACACAACCTGAAAAGGATACCACAAAGAGAACGACGCATGTGAGCCGAAGCCCGGTATGCGTATCAGTCGATACCCAAACCTACACAACCAGATTCAATATGACAGCCCAAAAACTGCTTGTCGCACTGACATGAGGCCTATGCGATACGCCAGAAAACAGTTATCCTACCTTGAGCTGAATTTTGCCTTCAAGTCAGCTGACTCTGTAGCGTCATGCTACCCTTTTATGTCTCCATTTTATGTTAGTGTTTGCTGTACCCAGTGTTCCATCCCTTGCACATGAACGCTTTTTGCCAATGGTATGATCGTACACTGATGGTGCGAATCGCATGTATCTCGGCTGAGAAATATAAAAATAACCTTAAACTTTAGATCATACGGACAGTGGTTTAGTTCGGTTCACACAGGACAAGGTTTAGCTCGCTCGATAGATTTGCCCAGAAATCATGCGGCTGCAGGCTCCCTAGTTTGGCGTACAACTCTTTTAAATCTCTGAAGGCAACAGAAGATAAGTATTTCATCTTATCCTGACGGCGAGAGACATTTTGGATTGCAAGCATTTAGTTCAGTTCGAAGTACGCCCAAAATCTTGTTTATAGCTCACCGCTTATTACCATACCTCAGAATACCCAGATTCGGATTACCCTCTATTTAGAGGTAATCGCGTTTCGCATCCTTACCAAGCCCCCGGGCAGTGGCTTCTATATTATTCATTTATGAATTGCCGCGCTTCAACCGCTGTCTTTTGGCTGCTCGTTCGAGAGTCTATGCCACGGTGAATATACGTCCGAGCTAAGAACCGACAAGCAGACCACCTAAGTACCTCCCTCTGTCCGGCGGGAAAAGACGGGAAGTCACGGATTTGGCCTTCACCCCTGTCCCTCTACCACTCGCAAGGCTAATTGGTGCACCGCTCACGTGTAATTTTTGAAAAATAGAAGCCAGAATCGCAGAAAATGTTTTTCGAGAGGTCTTACTACAGGTTCGCAAGGTGGCATGATAACTTTCGACTCTCGGCAGGAGACAGCTTGCCTCAATATAGGCATTGTGCCCACGGTATTCAGGGTCTTCACGCACACCGGTCCGTTCTTCTAAACGCCGACTCGACGGGTGTCCCAGTAACTCTTACCCCGTTAATGGCCTCACGGTAAATAGTCCCTAATCCCGTGATACCAAAAGGCCCTCCGTGCTTAAGAATAAGAAATGGATCTTGTTCGTACTTGCTGGGAAGTCCTACTTGTTAACTCAACCTTGGATAAACCTTACATATCTTCTAGGGCCTTACATTCCCCTAGGCCCTATTATCCTGATATCATCATCGAGGAACCCGAATGATTTAAGGCCTAGATTAAGTCATTCATAAAAATTGGGAATTAACTATGACCCTAAAGCCAAGCCTTGTAGAGGGCCGCTTGTGACATGAAGTTTGGGGAGCACCCATCTACTGTCCCGAATAAGAACGTCCTCCTGGCACGGGAGGTCCTCG
Organism: Fasciolopsis buskii; assembly: GCA_008360955.1. Taxonomy (NCBI): domain Eukaryota; kingdom Metazoa; phylum Platyhelminthes; class Trematoda; order Plagiorchiida; family Fasciolidae; genus Fasciolopsis; species Fasciolopsis buskii. The sequence goes on along the minus strand of LUCM01004601.1, from coordinate 95,581 downwards.
TCCACTATTGCCTACACTTGGATATTAAAATACGCCGGCCCGATTATGGCTAGGAAGGGATACACCAAACCAAATATCTCCCTACATCCTAGATAACATGATTCTAACTGCCAACCTTCATTTAGTCTTCCAGCGACTTACCGGAAAAGGCGGGAGCCCAAGAGTCAAGGTCAGTTCTTTATGAAGCGGTGGTAAGCAGGACAGAGCTTTGGGCACTCTGTCAATCACCGGCAGGTACGGCTTTCGGTCAGACTTTCCTTAGCTGACCGATACCAAGCCCAAACTAGTTCCTTCGACTGCTGGTAATCGTAATGCCTCTGAAATTGGCATTCATCACACTGCACCAATCTACGCTTTTCTCGCTTACGATTAGCCTAACTCTGCGGTTCCTGAGCCTTACGTATTGTACCTAGTTCCCCTGAATGCGAGCACCATTACGCACTGCCCACTATTGATTTTTCTCCCTGATGCATTTTGCCACCTATTTGCGAATTCCGCGTTCCATAGGCGTGAATTCGTCCTGCCGACCAAATGGGAATTTCTTACTTGTTATCAATTGTTCATCCAACTGCGCCAAGTGTGTGCATCCCCGGTTAACCCTGTTGGCTTGACTTGAAGCTTTTCCAGATCTCTTTTCCCTTCGCTGACAACAACAAAATTGTCTGCAATTTTGCCCCGAAGCCTCGGAGTCCATTATGAACAAAATATCTTGGAAAAACTACTGGACTGTAAAATTCTGTGTCGGAAAATGTAGCAGCATTGGACAAAAGCACACTATCACAAGAAAACCCAGAATTCGTGACCAAATTAGCCCTATCACCTGTCGCGTGTGCGACCTGCAGCTAAATCGTTATTGCACATTAAATTTCTCGGAACACGATCTCACACGTGCTGGGCGGGCAAGTGGGGTAGTGGGGCTGAGACAATATTCTAATATAAAAAGAAAGCAAAGTACATCGTTCTCAGTCCCAAATCAGACACATTAGTGAATATTAGTCCCTGATTCATTCGAACGAGAGCACTGAGGCGAAATGCCCGCCAAAAATTGTCCGGTCTGTTTTACCAGGCTGTTGACTGGCTTCTGTGAGATCGGTTGTCTCAAGGAGTATCGCGTATTACGACCGCTCGCTCTTAGCCGCCGTGGCCACTTGTGCGTCACTCTTACTCAGCTTTGTACCATTGCGGTACTGACAACCCAGGCACTCTACCGGTAAAACGAGAAGGCATTCGGAAGCGATTGAAGGCTGACTATATTTTAACGGGAGCGTGCGAACGGAGCGTGCGTGTGCAACGCGCAAATGGCGACCGCGCTGGGCGGTCAGCGTTCAGCTAATCCGGAGGAACAAACCCATGCTCCACTACAAAGGGTCTTATCCTAGGAGGCTGTCGAAGAATGGCTTCGATATGGACCATGCATAACAATCCGAAAACCAGGAGATGTCTTGGTATTGCTCGCCGAATGGAAAAAAGCGGGCCGCTCCATTGGTGTTACTTTGGGTGTCGTTTGTCGGGAGTTTACCGTACGCCAGACACCCCACACGCAGAAAATTATTAGTGTGCGAACAAAGGGGATGTGATCTCCCGGCCTATCTACGCCAGCACACCACTGCAGCCGAGCTGGCCGCCCGATGTGCACCGGTTTAAACGGTGCATCTGACCGCTGCTCTCACGCGCGGGTGTCATTTTCGTCCAGAATTTTTACAAGGCAGGTTTGAAAACGTTTGCCTGACTTCGGGATCTCTTCGTCTTCTGGTGCATGCATGATGTCGACCATGGGAACGATGTTTGCTGTGCCGGAGTTAGTGGAGCCTTCCCGGTCTCATTGGTTCTTCTGAGGGCAAGACAAAGGCAAACTATTGGAAAAAGTGCTCGTGGGCACCAGAGGATGTTTGACTTGGTGGCCGATACCTAGCAGTGGTTGGTGCTGCATTTGTCGATGTAACATGGGAGCGACATATTCATCGGCGAGTAAATTATCGCGACAAACGTGCCATCCTGTTAGGTGCGGTTGTGCATTTACAACAGGAGAGTATTCAACCATCTGATATAAAAATAGCATCAAAATCAGAAAAACAAATGGGTTGCTTTATTTTGCACCCGCTACGACTATTTCGCATGTCAGGTTCTACTGGTGCAACTAGTGGTGCTTTGGCTTTAGCTCCACCGGAAGCCTCCACGGACGATGCTGATAATGGTTGGATTCGACCAAGATGATGGAACTCGTGAGATGAGAGCAGTCCGTCGTTCGATCCGCATTACACAATGGCAGGTTTTATAAGATCGACGAATACCGTGTCGTTTCAGCAGGCTCCGTCCAAAATGGATGCTTTAGGACCGCTTCTTGCCGCGCGAAGCGGACCGGCATACGGTGGCCGCGCTGGTGATCGAGCACCACCAACGCGCACGAAACGTGATCTGAAGTATTCAGCGCAGCTGGAATGTAGCCCGAAGGCCTTTGGTCCCGCGGTGGGTTGGCATAAAGCGGTCGGATGTGTTTTGTAAGACGCTCCGCATAGCCACCGTATTTGGAGTGCGTGGGTCTCGACGGGACCACCAGCCTTCCGGGGGAGCGAAGCGTGCAACCAAATACAAGCTCACTTGTTATGGTGCGCAGTTTTTCTTTAACAGAACTCCAAAGGCCTAAAAGAGCTAGCGGTAGTATCTCGCTCCAAAGCGGGTTGGCCACGGCTCGCAGAGCAGCATTAAGCGGCCAGTCAAAACTTTTCACCAAACGGTCAGATTGCGCGTGGTAGGCGGTTAATTTATTATGCTCACGCCTAAGTGTTTTAATCATATTTGAAAATGCCCTGTCGACTTTTCAGCCATGGTCTGTGGTCACTTCAGCGGGGCATCCAAGTATGCTTACCCAACGTGACGAGGAGGCCTTTGCTATCTCTTCCCACGTAGGGGCTGTCATGACCTGTGCGGTCTACACAGGTGAGCATGTTGACATAGCCGCGAGAAGACGGGAGAGGGCCTACGAGATCAACGTGTACTTGGTGAAAACGTGTCTCTGGTTCGGAGAAAGTAGCCAACGGAGCCGTGGTACGCCGATGGACTTTCGCTGTCTGACATTGGAGGCAGGCGCGGGACCACTGGAGCGCGTCACGCTTGACGTTGAACCATAAAAAACGCTCTGTTACTAGCCTCCCCGAAGCAGCCAACCCGGATGGGAGAGGTTGCGTAACGCCAGAAATGTGGTATAAAGGTGAACTGCTGGAACCACCGGTCTTGGACTACCCTACGATACTTCGCAAAGAATTGTATTCTGCGACGCTGTGATAGGCACGATCGCTAAGGTTAATGGGCTGTCTCGTCGATATCGGGATCCGCTGCTTGGGCCTGTGCCATCGCGTCGAGGTCGATACTCGGTGCTGGGGACAAACGAAGCTGGTGTGTACGAGAAAGTGCGTCAGCGGCGGAGTTATCTGCCCCAAGGACATGTCGTATGTCCACAGTGAGCTGTGAAACAAAGTCTAAGTGGCGGATCTCTCGTGGCGAGTACCGGTCAGAGGCTGAATGCAGCGCGTATACCAGCCGTTTGTGATCTGTGAACACCTTGAACGGGCGACCTTCTGATGCGTGCCCTATGCGTCGGATAGCTAGGTAGGCAGCGAGCAACTCCCTGCCAGAAGTGCTATATTTAGACTCTGTTGTCTGCAGCCGCTTGAAAACAAATGCCTGAAGCTTACAAGAACCGTCGGTGTACTGTTGGTGTGCGGCTCGGACTCAGCATTTGAGGCGTCTTTGTCCGAGATATTGGTGCTCTCGGGTCAGGATGTGCGAGTAGCGCTATTATGGTGATAGCGTTCACAATGGAAATAAACGCCTTCGTTGCAGTCTTGAGGAATTTAAACTTATGCTCAGCTGCCCGCAACGGATCAGTAAGAAGAGTAATTAGTTCTGCGCAATTAGAAATAAAACGCCGCTAGAAGTTGATTGGACTAATCAATGGTCGTAATTGTCGATAAGATTGAGACTCTGGGTAGTGCCGAACAGCAGTGACCTCATCCGTCACTAGAGCTGTATCTGTGGACGAGACGATACGTCCCAAGAATTTGACACTGGGTTTATCCAGCCCACATTCCCAGGCTTTGTACGTTAGGCCTTGTTTGCTGAGGCTGCCGAAAGCAGCACGGAAGTGAGCGGAATGTTGCTTTGCCGAGTGTCTTGTTACTGGAATATCGTCTAGGTACACATACACATTCGCCAACCGCGTGTTTTATCGCGCATAAATCTTTGATAGTGATTTTGCATTTTTTTCGTTTTGCGAAAGGCGCAAAGCAAGATCGAATTTTTACATGGATGATGCAGTTAAAACGTGATCAGGCAATCAGGAAGTTTATGAGGATATATGTGCTGCGTTGGATTACTTGGAAGGCGCGACCAGAATCTGCAAATCTTAACGCGTTGCACAAGTATGCGAGACGAAATTCAATACTTTACAGACTGTTTTGCAAGTTTGGGCAGGATTTTCAGGAAATGTTCATGAGCAGCACAGTGCGAGTCATTTCCTGTTTAAGTGCACTACATGTGCGTGCCGATGGCGCAAACCTTGAGAGCTGCTCGATGGCGGATGTCAAGATATGGCCGGAGGCGCAAACGTCAAGATCGTGATGGACAGAGAAGTTGAGCTGAGGAGGCGAAGATTTTTGTAGATATGATTATTGGATGGAAATTATTCAAAACCAAGAGAAACGTCATGCAGAGTCAATAGAGAAGTCGCATTTAACAATAATAAACGGCAGATAAAATGCTGAGGAAGGCGGAGGAATACTAGCAATTCTGACGAATTATATGTATAATGACATTTTATGAAACCTTTTGGCGAAAGAATATGAAACTCTCAGGATTGCTGAATACATTCCTACGCAGCTGGTGGTAAAATTAACTGAGATATGCGATGAGGAAAAAAAACGTTAGTGTAAGAAATAAAAAGTTTTTAAGCACACCAGTAAAGGATATCACCCAAGCCGTCATTTTGTTGCAGTTCTTGATCTTGCGTTTGGGGAATTTGAAGGGGAGCACAAGGCATTCCAGCGGCAATAGCGGGCATGTTTCTGACCATTCATGAAGATCCACCTGAGTAGGAGCACCTAAGGGGATCAGTGATGCGGTTTTGGTTGAACGGACCAGTAACCGTGCGCCAGGTTTGGCTAGCAGCGTCCTGGCATGGGTGAGAAGCCAGTAGATTTAGAGTTCTGACTACGGTGGCGGAACTGGTAACGGCGCTTATAGCCTGGGTGTGGGATCTAAACCATAAGGGAGATACGCATTCTGGCTTGGGTGCGAGCTTAGGGTTATGGCGATTATTGAACGATGGAGAAATAGAGACATCATCAGACCTATGGTTGGTTAACACTAAAGAGCTTATGTGGTCGGGTGAACAGGGTAGTGTTGGGATCAGGCTGACAATGTGACGCAAAGTAATTCAGCTGCAAGCAGTTGGTAACTATTCCGGAGTATTACTGTAGATTTTTCGGATAGACGTTATGGCCAGCACGCTCTGCGCTGCTGACCTAATGCAAGGAATAGAACTGTAAATGGAGAATTATGGGAGCTGGTTTGTTGAGAATAGGGGGGAAACGTTGGATCACGACAAAGATTAGTCTATTTCTGCTGATTTATTTAATAATAATAATAATGGTGTATCCCGGGGAAGTCCGGGGCGTCTAGGCAGTGAAAAATAGATGAAGCGGCAACCTGGAAATTGTTTAAGCTGAGGGGCTGTTTTGAGCGGCAAAGAGGATTTAAATAGGTAAGTATAAGGACAGAGTATTATGGGAGTGAGTCGGAAAACGGGGGAGACATATTCTTAGTATTTGCGCCTCTGCCAGTTGGAAGCATTGGGCACAGTGGTGTGCCAAGTGTAGATCTATACTTAAAATGGTTACGACAATTCCCTTTACCCAGCGATCACCGAAGGTTAATTTTCGGTGTTGTCCATATTACGCTAGTCTGTTAGGTTCCCTTGCGCCATCAGATGGAATGCTATGGAAAGCAGAGGTTAGTTGGATATGGGGGGATGTGATGTGTAGCAAGAAGTCGATGGCTGACCCAAAGGCACGCTCTTCCGAGATATGGGTGTTCGTCAGTTGAAGGACCTGGGTGGCACTAAGGTAGTCATTAAGGGTAGGCTTTAAACTGGATTGTTTCTGTATGCATCGAATTCTAATGAGAAGTTTGTTTTAAAGCTTGGCATAAACAACAAGAAAAAATACAACCTCAAAGAGGATTCGGCCATTTCTGTATGAATGGTTAGAGACCTATGACGGAGAGGGCATAGGATGGCAGAGGAGAATATAGGTGGGTCGGTGAAGAAGGAACGCTCATTCACCAGGTTACGTAGAAAAGCCAGGTTAATTCTCAGTCACCATAGCCTAAGTGGCTCAAGTTTGAGAGCTGAACAGCGTTCCTTGTGAAGCGTCTCTGAATACTTGAAATGGAAATCCTAGCCGACTTTGCTGTTAGGGTATTTCTAAGTGCTACACTTAGGGAGTGGTCACGTGTGTTTTTCACAAGTGCTGAGGAAGCTGTCCATTAATTTCGCTGTGCGAAAAATCGGACTTACATTTCTCCTAGCTTTAGCCGACTGAACAACTACATGCTACGAGGAATTTAGAGAGGCTGAGTGGTTGAGACCCAGGTCACAAATTGTGGGTTTACATGCAATAGGTTATCCACGTATCAGAACTGAATATTTAGGCAGTGTACATCTATATGTGATTATTTCGCTGTTATTGGCAGAGAAGCTCATCATCTAGAAGGTACACCAGTCATCTGAAGCAGACAAATTGGCACAGATGTCTCTAACCGCAGTACTAAACTCATTCGACTTAAGAGGGTGAACTATTTTTATGTCATCAGCAAACAGGAAAGGGACGCCGTGAGATGTTAAAACTAGTGCTTCATTATTGTGCATAAGGAATATCAGGGTAGCAAGTACGCTGTCCTGTATGACGCCACCAATAACAGGTTTGGGGTTGGAGGTAATGCCGTCAATGGAGACCACCCGTGATCTTTGGGTTAAGTAAGACAAGAGCCAGGATAGAAGAGGATCGGTGATGCCAAAGGAGCTTACTTTGGATAAAAGGTGCAGGTAAGGGACACGGTCAAAAGCCTTAGACATATCGAGGTAGATGACTGCAAATGCCATACCCCTGTTTGCTAGGTTAGTTAGAAAGTTCAGGAAGTCAAACTGACAGGTGGAGCAAGAACGGGATTGGAGAAATCCGTGCTGATTTGGGCTAAGAAGTTTGAAGGCTAAAAGATGCTCCACGATGGATCTTTTTATCAAATTTTCCATAACCCCGGAGATAACAGCTATGTGATTAGTGGGACGGCGATCGGACGGACTATGCGAAGACCCGTCCTTATGAATGGGGGTCAACACAGAGTGCTTCTAGTTCACCAGAACTAAACCAGAGTTAATTGAAAGTGTGAAGAGTTTGAGCAGTAGCAAAGGTAGGTCAGGGCCACAACTAAGAACAGCTGATGGAGGGATGCCATCAGGGCCTTGATGAGACCCTAGTTTGTAATTGGTTAAATGTCGTGTAGTAGCCTTAACGTCAAAGGTCACAGCAGATAAGTTGGGGTTATTCCTGATCTGTAGTTGGAGTGGGTCGCTGACCGTAGCTGGGGCCATGGAGGGCCATGGAAGGTTTGAGCCGCATAGCTGAGCCCGAGAGTCATCCTCACGGACTCAAACAAACCAAAAGGTCTAGTCGCCGCCTTTTTCGGTAAGTCTATTCACTCTACGGGACTTGATTCTGCGCCCGAACTAATCTATGCGGTTGAATATCTCGCAACCGGATAGCGACGAAATGAGGTAATGTACATGAGAAATCGGGTACTTACCGAGAACGGTGATCACGCTAAGTGTTCTCTAATCCCCATTTGTTTGATATTCGCAGCTGGACTTGGGAACAATGTGAAGAGGAGGGGCCCAAGGACTACTGGAACGTTGAACGATGCTCAATTCCAACGTGCGATCGAAGTCTGCCTTGACTAAGGGAACGTGTAAGGAGATAGGCGATGAGGCCGGCCGAATTTTAGGGTCCTGTGGACGCAGTGTGGTAGGTGGTGACAGCAGGAAGTGAAGTGATGTGTTCAAGTATGCTTGGGTAGTCCGAAAGTAGCTTACTGTATGGCTGTTGGGCTGGCGGCTCAGCGTACCGATGTAGGATTTGGTTGACGACGGAGTACGAACCAGTCACAGTCAGTGATCTTGGTCGATCTACTACTTTCCTGTGCCGGTCATCGACTAGCAGGTCGAAATGCTGGAGAAAGTCTATGCCATGAATAGTGTATATGGCATCGGCGACGATGAATGCCCAAAGAAATGTAAAATTCAGACCTAGGTCGTGGGTGAGATAACGATGTCCGCATATATGATTACTGGTGCTGTCTACAACCCATGGCTTCTCCGCCCTTGCAGCGGTCAATTCATTTGGGTCCCGGGGGATCATACTAACCTCGGCACCTCTATCCATCAGGAATAGTCTGTTAGTCGTCAAGTCCTTAATGTTGACGAAGCGATAGTTGGAGATGGAACGGTGACGCGTGCCGCCACCACTAACCGGGAACCTAGTTTCCCTGCTTCTTACTTGGGACTGCGCAACCGGATTTACAACTTTTGCTAAATCCCCAAAGGGTTTACGATACCTGCATTATCTTTCCGCGGACAGCAGGAAGGGTCGTTTGGGAGAGAGGGTACCGCGCCTGCCTTGAAGCGAGCTGAACTGGTCTCGTTGCCGACATCTATCGACTGTTGACCACTGTAGTGATCGGCCGACCCTGGTCAAAATAGTTTTTAATTATTCCTGTGACGGCGCCGCTCTAAAGATGAGAACGTGTTTATTGCTGAGACACCTGGGATACAACGCAACATGATACCATCAGCGATTTCTGCGATCTCATCTAGTGAATATTCAAGGGGGTTAGATGTAGCGGGAGCAACAGATATCCTAACAACGGGTTGTCGCCGATCGGCGCGCCCCTGAAACGCCGCATTTCCCAAAGTAGCTCTGGGGGCTTTTGCTCCCAACCTCGTCCCCTTGAAGCAACTGTCGGATGCGCTGGTCTTCAATAGAGGCAGTCCAAGTTACAGCCACTTCATTTAACGCGTCGTAAATGCGCTAGGATACAGTGAAGTCCCTAAACCAAAGGGTTACATCCGAATTGAGACCGGCAGTCACAGATACAAAACGGCTGAGGCCACTATATATTCTGTAATGCTCGAACTCCGATTCAACAAAAGCAAACCAGAGTTGAAGTTCGGGCGCCATGGGCGAGGGTATGGGAAAAGTTAGCACGGCAACTGTTGGTTCTGACGACTGTTTTCCTTTGTAGACATGGCATCGTATCTGAAAAGATAGATGACATGAACAAACTGTGCTGCGAACTACCGACAATAAAACGGTTGATGGGAATCAACTAATGAAGGCGATTCGCAACAAAAAACGATGGCAATTTTTTACCTTTGAAAAAGAGTAAAGCAGCGCATTAGTAAAAAGGACTGCAGACTCATTTTTCCGTCAGTCACGTCAGGCTTCACCAATTTTTAAGGTCGATTGTCTCACGGCATATTGCGTATTACGACCGCTCGCTCTTAGCCGCCGTGGCCACTTGTGCGTCACTCTTACTCAGCTTTGTACCATTGCGGTACTGACAACCCAGGCACTCTACCGGTAAAACGAGAAGGCATTCGGAAGCGATTGAAGGCTGACTATATTTTAACGGGAGCGTGCGAGCGGAGCGTGCGTGTGCAACGCGCAAATGGCGACCGCGCTGGGCGGTCAGCGTTCAGCTAAGCACGCAATCCGGGAGAACAAATTCACGTTCCGCTAAAATTCTCAAACCCGAATTCCATGGAACTTCGCCAGCCGCTGCATTTGGAACCCTTTTTTCTCTGACGCACAACAGTGAGCCTGATGCTCTTCAGTAATATAGTTACAAGTGACCTCTATCTCTGCATGAAGCGTTATAAATTTCCTGTCATGTTCCTCTTAAAATTCGGAGTTCAGTATTACTTTTTTAGTAAATGACATATCTGTTCCAACCGAAATTTTTGTTGAATATTTGTAGCTATGTGACAAACTTGCTTTCCAATTACGCTATATGCCACTGTCATATGTCGAATTTAAGAAAAGAAGCATGTAGACTACTTACCGCACTCTTTCTCATTCATTTGCTTCACCCATACCCACCGATAACCGTGTATGCGAAACTGGATTGGGATTTTAAAAACGCGCAGATGGCACCGTTTTGTTCATCGTAAAAACGGAATAAATCTAATTGCTCACCACCATCTAGAAAAGTATAGCCAGCACACACGGCATGCTCCTGATTTCTTATTCTTACTGAACGCTACCCCCGTAAGCGGATTAGACTGCCGCGGTAGTCACAGAATTTACCAGCAATCTCGTGGCAAAATTCTACTAACATTTCATCCGTCTAGCATCCTATTCCCCTATTTATGGAATCCAAATGCTTTGTCTCTTACACTCGATGTTATAAGCCATGATTTCTTTGTTGTGGGTAGATTCAGGCCTCAGTGCAACGCCGTGACCCTCGGCTCCTTCCATATATGCCCGCTGCCGTCATTCACTGCACGTCCACTTAAATATCGGTTCACTTAAATTCCAACCACGAGTATAGACGGTTTACACGCTAGATATGCCTGCCCACATACATAATATTATTAATATTAATAAAATATATTTCTCGATTATCGAGAGGCATGCGCAAGGCAAGATTAAATTTTTACAAGGATGACGCACAGGAAATGCGAATAATAGAAATTGAAAGAGATAAGGGGGTGGGAGCAACCGTGAGGTAATGGAGAAGCACACTGGAAAGTGAAATGGGATTCTGCAAAGCAATGAGGAAAGTACTAGCATACCAGTGAAAAGTGAAAAATAGAAACTAATTTTTCATGACCAAATAAAGTTACCTGGGACTGTTTGCGAGCAGTGGAGTAAGAGTTATTTCGTGTTTTAGTGCACTGAATGTGCGCATTGCTGGCACAAAACATGGACGGAGCTCAGTGGCTGATGTTAAGATATAGCCGGAGTTCCCAAACGTTACGTAATGAGCGGTAACGTTGAGCCGAGGAGATGACAAGCAATGGTAATACGGTAACTGGATGGAAGCGGTAAAAACCAGGCGGAACGTTATGCAAGTTGGATAAGCCACGTATTTGACAACAACAAACTGAAGGCGGAGAAAGACTCACAAGATTGTCTCAAACTATGTGGAGGAAAGTTATGAAGCTTCGGATACGGAAATTCCAAGAGCAGCGATTGTATTTGCATGCGGACGGCGGTAAGCTCTACTGGGAGGTGCGCCAGAAATGAGAAATTTTGTGTAAGAACATTCCTTGAATACACTAGCCAAGAATGTCCTCTATGCTGTAATTTTTGTTGTCGCAGCTTTTAACCTTAGTTAGCAGTACGGTTGGGAAATGTGGCGCCAACCGGGGTAAGTGCCTCGGCCTTTTGCTCGTCCTCACGTATGCAATTGGCACGTTGCTTCTCTTAGACACGGCTTCCCTTAGCTTCTCGCCGAGGACACTGGAGCACGGCAATTTTTATGCATCCGGCCTACGCAGTTCCATGGACCATTTTCTGCTTGACATAAATTCTTATTGTTCTTGGTGTCTTTCATGGACGGTGCAATTCGAGACCACAAAAAGCACTTACCTGCTACACCGTTGTTGCTCTCCGCTCTGCCCATTCGCCTTAGAGAGCTTCACAGTCAAACTCTATCCACCATCGGATACCTTGGACTGCGTTGCTCAGCTGAATGCATCTTCGCCGAAAAAATCTCCTATTAAACAGTTGGAACCAAGCAAATTTTGTACACGCTGCATAGCCACCACCGAGATAATATCAGCAAGATTTGTGCGCCTGGGACACGTTGGACCTCTTCCAGCATACGGCGTCACAATTGTTCCAGTCGTCCAACTCTGCAATTTTAGACACTAGAAACCTATATTGCTGACTCACCAAGGGGTAATAGGCATGATCCCTCGGCTCGTAAGAAGTGATTTAGTATTGTTTGGCCAAAGTCTAGTCTGAACTCCAAAACGCGTTTGATTTGTTAGTTTAAAGGTGCCGCATTTAAAGTCCTCCACTGTGAAAACACGAACGAGTCTCAAATACGTGATCACAAATAACCATTGTGGGAGCCGATGTCACTGCACACAAAGACGCATGTAGTCCAAGGAGTTTTGAGGCCCGTGAGTGTCAAATTTGTGCGCTGAGTGCACACAAACAAAAGTTCAGGCAAACGAGAATATGCACAAGACCAACCACCAAAAGCAGATGTACGACACTTATTTTATGAATTCCCATACAAAAAGGCTTTTTCGGACGATTTTCCTTTAACTTCAGTTTAACTCATCAAATTTACGGTTTAGTCCACCCTCAGTCACGCAGGCCGTAAGCCTGAAGCTCGGTTTATTCATACTCTTCAAACCACTCAAGCTCCTCGTGTCCTCCCCGACCATGTTTCCTATTACGGGACCTTGTTATTAACCTCTAGGTTATGGGTTCCTAGACTGCATCCTCCCCTCATCAAACCTGCTATCAGAGTCGGATTTATTCGTGTATGCGAAACCAAGTTATGAAGCATGTTTTCACTTACTGATTCGTTGAATCCGCATCTATTTTTAGCGAGAAGTAAGTGAAATTCTCATAATGTCCAAATTCGCATGGTTGAGCAAGGCCTCCACGACAAATAGCAAAGGCTAAGATAAAGGATCTCACCTAGATGTGCTCTATTCTTTCTTTTCAGTTTTCTGGTTTTTATGAGAAGCAAGATTCCGACAATTTACTGAAGTGGCTATAGCTATTGACCTATTACGACGTTTTGTCAACTTATGGCTCACTATTCTTTTTTCACTTGAACTTTATTCGGTCAGGCAGCATTTTGTACTACCTTAGTTCTCTGCAACGCTGGAAACTACTTAGCTTTAAATTAGGCTCGCCATGCACCCCAGTCTAAAACCCAAACTTCTAAAGTGATGCAATCCTAAACTTTATGGTTCCAAAGGTTCGACGTTTTTGCCATTAATTTCCGTTCTTGTTATTGAATCATGGTCAACCTGAAAACCTTTACCAATTTAAGTTCTCCCCCATCTCTTCAGATAGAAAAAAACACTCAAAGTAATCTAGTCTGCTTCAGGAGGTTGCGCGACTTCACGCCATTTGAATGCGACTGAGGCCGGCAGGCAGACCCGACGGCCAGCCCGTATTATTGTCTTCCTAGTTTGTCCAACCAAAATCAACATCCCCAAAAGGACTAACAGATCTTCATGTAGCATTTGTGTTATGCGGCTATTAGTAAAACGAATGACTGCAAGAGTTTAAAAAATAATCAGAAGTGCAGAATTATGGCCAAGTTTACCCTTCATAGGAAGTTCCCATATGGGCGCAACCATAAATCCCCGGGGAAGATAGAGGTTCAGCAACATGTGGGTTTCTCTGTCCGACGGCGGACTCGCTGTACCGAAGCTTCTCTAACGGTACTTAATTTTGTATTCATCCATCCTCTGTCCAATAAGCTTTCTTTTCTCCCCCTTGTCCGCGCGCTGTCTAGCTGGGAAAATTTTTCAGAAATTCGGCACTGTCACAGGTCACCCTTGTCTCGTTACCGTCTAGTTTTGCTTTAACATCCACTCTGGTCATCCCTGGATGTCAGTTCTTTTAGGTTGTTCTTCTGCTTACTGGGCACAATCAAGCGTGTGGAAGCTTATATATCGTTTAAACGATAGGACAACCAGTTGCTACGTATCCCCTTTCATCGAGCGCTCACTTTGCAAATATTTTGCCTTATATTCGAATAGTTATCTGCTGGATAATGCCTCAAATACGTCATCGAGGGTATGACCGTAGTTTATACAATTTTTGACTCAAAATGGCGCTGCAGACTCTGCCAATCATTTTCGTCTTCTATTGGGTTTCGCAAAGGGTTCGGCTATACGTTGCTTTAAGGTTTCTGATAGCTATCATTCAAAGAATCGGGTTGCAAATCGCCGATCGACTTTGCCCAAACCAAGACTTTTTCATTTGGTTCTTACGAAACTTTGATGCATAAGTTGAAGTCACCTAGCGTCTATACGACGAAAACGAGTGCGGACATCCGCGGGATGCTTTGAACAATCGGCGTGTACCTACAAATAAATCTTTCATGTCTGCTGGCATACTGGGTCTAATCGCATGATATAGGATGTGTTTACCGACCACCAAATTCGAATAGTTCCGATATTTCTCGTCTAACCCAAGCCTTCTTTTATCTTTCTGGTCTCCCCCCAGCCGTAAGATAATTGCAGGTGACTTCAATGCTCCTAAAATTTGTTGGTCCTCTTTATCGGCTCCACCTACCCTAATAAACTTTGTTTCTGAAACGCACACTGAAGGATGGACTCAGCATGTGACTA
>LUCM01004601.1:46677-76042 GCA_008360955.1 Fasciolopsis buskii | reverse complement strand
CGCTACTTGCAAACAGTCCCAGTAAACTATTTCTCGGCCTTAAAAATTGAGTTTTCTACTTTTTCCTTTTCACTGGCATACTTGTAATTCCCCTATTGCTTTGCAGCATCTCATTTAACCTTCCAGTGAGCCTCTAAAAAACTCATTATTGCTCCCACCACCTTATCCCATTCCACTTCTATCATCTACATTCCCTGGGCATTATCCTTGTAAAATTTGATCTTCCCATGCGCATGCCTCTCGCAAATCGAGAAATATACAGCATTATTATTATTGTTATTAAATCTTGGGCCTGTATTTCTACGATTGAGCCAAAGCGCCGTCACCTTTAAGAGGTGCTAATGCAAGAAATAAAGCCCTTACGGGAAAGACAGATATGCGAGTTGTTAACCGCTTGTCTGGAGTTTTGGATAATCATGTTCGTGGAGGAGTTGGAAGAAAGATTGTCTTTTCGCTCAGTGGAGGTTGCTGAACACAAAAACATTTTTACTGTTTTTAACGAGCAATCCGAGTGGAACGATATGGGAGCGAAATGCGCCTACCTACGTGTTAAAATGGGGTGGACCTTGCCGACAGCGACACTGCATTATCGTTACCCTGTTGGGCATGCACCTGCCCAGATTTAGCCTCTGCAAATTGATCGGCGTCCAGCTGTGTGTTGGAGCTTTACAAGGCTATTCCAAACCCGTTGCCGGAAGACTTATAACGAAAGTCAGCGAATGCTATACCTGATGCACAACTGTAAGCAAAAGTCGAGGAGATGGTATAATGTATTTTGCTTCCACCCGAGTCAGGGTATGAAAGGGCATACGGGATTTCGGGGCTCTTTTGGAGCTTCCGCACGAAGTTGCTGGATCGCTGCTTGACAGACCACCAATCGGTTGAAGCGGTTACGCTCTTTAGTTTAACGGTGCCTATCAAAAGCTGCAGGATTGCCCTAGAACAGATGGAGCACACCGTCGATCTTAATTCACTTGCGACTCTGGGGCGGATGTGGAAGCAGTCGCTTTGTTTCTTGCAAGTGAAGCGGACCGAGAACGTTAGTGTGAGCACCCTGAGCAGGTAGGAGCCGATTTTTGGAGAACTATCCGAATGCTTGCCATTAGTAGTCGGAATACGGTGAATTCGTTTTGTTACGTTTTTCTCCGCCGAAAAGTGTTCTCAGGTAACAGGCGTCATGCTACCACGGCCTCCCACCCCATAAATGGCCTGCCAGTTTCTGTATCACACGCGGTTAATGATTTAGGGCCCTAGCACTCCTTCTCTTCCAACGTCCATAATCAAACCAACCGCCAAACTGCCGCAGCTAGACGAACCGCTGCAATAATATTCAGTGTTGGAGGCTAATTACCTTCAAGTCCCAATTTCGCCTTCATCTCGAATATTGCCCGATTATCTTCACTAATCTGCGTGCTATTGGTTGGATGGAAATAGGGAAACATGTCTGGTCCTTCACGTAGCCTATGCTACTGAGTCAGATGCAGGCTTCTTGATCTGGAAACACTATGGCTTCATCGAGCCAAAGTACATCTCGCATATCTCTTATGTCTTTATCATACTAATCCTCATTCTGTTACAAACGTCACACAGGACGCTGTTCGTTCCCTATATCCACCGTGTTGTGGATGCTATCTGTTAAAATGCTCCCGACTCGGTTGTCCACCTGGGCAAAATTCTTCACAGTTGCTTACTCCAAACTGTGGAATAAACCCCTAGTTTGCCGTGGTCTTGCTAAAATTTGTCCCAGTTTAAACCCCAAATGGAAAAACTACTAGATGTCTCGCTCTTAAATGACCTGACACTGTCTGATATTAGACTAGATGTAGCTTACGAACATCGGCTGAAAGTCCAGTCAATGACCGAGTTTTACCGCGCTTACTACCTGGGATACTTAGAGTTTAGGTTCACATTTTGCTATTCCACATTTTTGCATGTTCAAACTGGTATATTCCTTGGCTTTCTTTCTTACTTGTAACGGAATTTCCTTGGTAATGTTGGCAGGCAAATAACCATTGAACCACTTCCGAGGTTGCATAATCGAAATATGGAAAAACCATTAGGTCGATCGATGCTCTTATCACATTATCTGACTTCAAACACCTCTAGCCTTTGTACTACATACTGCCCGTGACCTGTTATCCTTTTAACTACCTCAAGGGCGCTGAATATTTGTTCTTGATAGTTGTAAACCTTAAACTATTTCTAAAACTGAGATTAGTAGCTCAGATCTAGCTACCAACTGTTGCGCATAGAAGTATTATTTTGCTGATCTGATGCGATTTTCTCTTAGCAGACGAATCATCAGGACTACTCATAACAGCGACTTGGCCAATATCCCATCCGCACTGCAACTCCATCAGAATAGGAATGAACAAGTATGAAATGAATCAACCTATTCCGTAGTCCAAATCTTCCTGTGTCTCAATTTATCGGCTTCTATAATGTTCCATTTCCAGCCTAATTTCTATACCGGGTCAGCAGCTCAAAGAAGACTGATCATGACAACTGTCAGCCTTTAAAGTGGACCAAAAACCTAATTCTTCAGAATACTTACCAACCATTTGAAGCCGAATTACACCGAGTCATAACGACAACAGTAACCATATATCTGAACGCAGACCAACCCCGGTCAACCAACCACACGAACCCCCTCGTTTTTAACCAAGGCACCTATTCTATACGTCACCGAAAATAACATTCAGGATTTAACTTTAGGCCAACCAAACTTGACTCCTTATTTTCCATCAACAATATTGGCTCGTTAATTCGCCTTCGTTATTTCATGGCGGCCCGGTCGAATTTCTAAGATTAAACATCACAGAAATATTTTTGACCTGCCCTTCCAATTTTTCTGTTAATTCGAACAAACTTAAATCAGATTATATTTCTATTTGTCTACGGTTCAATAGTCACTGTAGTCCCAAGATGGCAACCAATTCAGATTACTTCTCTCTTTAAGTTTCGGATCCCGAGCTCAGGCCTTGGGCTGTATTACCTCGTGTGAGCAACTCCAAATCTACTAGCTCTTGGTAGTTCTAGGACGCTGAGAGCCATATCTTGCAATGGAATACCGGTCGGTTCAACGCAAATTCAACCCAAGCCATGCCACTGGCCAGAAGATAATTCCATCCTGGGCAAATTGCGGTTTTGACTGCTCTGGAATGGCCTCGGCACCGCACAAAGTTGTGATCCCTATTGACATCCAAGACCAAAATTCCCGCCAACAAAAATGGCAGAGCGGAGAATATTCATGGCTAATGTATCCAGGGGTTGTCTTTATTTCTTGCACAAACCCGACTTCTTTAATATCACCCCTCAGTTTAGTTCTCCGCTAGCCTCATATGAATATAATCGGCAGCCTTGAGAGTTCCGTATTCTCTCCATGCAAACTTTTCCTTGAAATCGCGTCCTTCGAGCGGTCTGCCATAGTCTTAGTGGTACTTTTCCGCCCTCATCTCCAACAATTTATCGACCATTTTACTCATGACGTCCAGCTTCGCTTTTACTAATTTTTAACAAATTATCATGCTCCCATTGCCCTTTATCTTCTCAGCTTACCTTTTCTGTCCATCACGCTCTCAAAGCCTGGGAATTACATCCAAAATTTGGCATCCGTCATTGTATTACGGCCATCGGTGTGCAGCATGCATGCACTTAAACAGGAAATGACTTGCAACCCCGCCGCTAATGAGCAGTCTCGGAAAATCACGTATGATATCCAAGACGATTTGTTCAAGTATGATTTTTGACTGACATACTTGTACATCGCGTATCACGTTTGCAGATTCTTATCCTCCTTCCAAGCTTGTTCCCCGAGTAATCCAGGAAGACACATCAACATACTCCTTCTGATTTCAGTCACTCGCATTCCCCCCGCAACTTCCTTGTACAAATTCAGTCTTGCCCTGCGCATGCCTCTAGTAAATTGATAAATATGCGCTATTATTATTACTTTTTAATGTCATTAAGCGAATAGGGTTAAAAGTTGCTGGTTGGCCTCACCCAGACCATGACTCATGCATTCGGTGGTTGCACGAACTGTTATCGGTCCACAACTACTACCTCGACTGAATGGACTTTCTGATGTAAAAGGGACCAGCTAACTCCAATGATGCGGTAGTGTCTCACCTATGAAAGGGACAACCCTGCACTGTTGCTCTGCACTTTTTTTGCCTCACTGGCTTTTATTTCTTCCGTCAGAGCTTTCGTGCCGTGCCTTCGAATCAGTGCCTTGAAAGACACGTTTCTCCCGGTCCTCAGTTTTATTCTTAGTCCGGACACATACCACTGCGACTGAATAGTTGATTTCAGCGTTCCACTGCAAATGTTTTTGGTTGTTAGTCAGTTTGTGCCTACCGCCGCTGTTCCTAGAATAAAAACTGAATTCAAACAATTAAGCGCTGTCAGCTGGAACCCAGTGGGATCTCCCTTGTGGTTCTCTGTTTATTCTGATTATTTCAACCAACTTCACCAAATGCGCCATCCAGGATCTTGAAAATTCAACTGCTATGGTAGCTAGGAGCAAAGAGAATAATCGGAGTTCTAAAGTGTTTTCCAGTGGTTAAAAAGTGGGACATTATTTGACCATATGAGGCCGCAAATAACCCCTCAGACGAACCTTGGCACTACAGCACACCTATCCGTCCTGCTGTCCTCCATATCCCGGCTTCATCGGCTCATACTTCTAGTGTCAGTTCTTTTATCAGGTTCTTTGTGCTATTTTCATGGGCAAATTATTCGGGCCCAAACGACTGATTCAACCATCTCCGTGCCAAAAAGAATGAATTTCTATCGATCACAGCACGCGTGGATGCATTCATCCATATAGAACGTCGTTGATAATAATGATAATGGGTATATTTCTTGACATTCGAGAGATATGAGCAAGGCAAAATCAAATTCACACAAAGATGGCGCAGTGGAAACTCGGAAAACAAAAATTTAGTCGTGAAGATGCAGTGTCTGTGCTGCAATGAATCTAACCTGCAATAGGAGAGACTAAACATGAGCTTTCGCTCTCTAAATCAGAGCTAGATAATTCATCGTCAAAACTTTCTGGGGCTGACTGTGAGTCGCGCACTGCAAGTCAATCCATGGTTAAACGAATCAAAGGTGCGTGTAGCAGGTGCAGAATTTGGCCGGGAAGCAATGGTGGGTGTTGTCAAATAGCCGGGTTCATCAGAAATCAGGAGGGTTATATGATAACGATGAAGATCAATATGGATGTAATAACGTGATGGAGAAGAATCAAAATCACACTGAACATCATATGAGGTGGATAGAGAATGGTAATTAACAACATTCAGTAGTCAGAATAATGCTTAAGATGGAACAGCAGGAAGCATTTAAGGTTACGTCAAACAATTTACGGAACGAAAATATATGAGGATTTGTAGACAGAGAGACAATGACACTTACAAAAATGGTCACTGAAATTATGCTGCTGGGAGCGGACTGTGATCTGTGGCGGGAAGAAAACCAGTACGTTTAAGATTTACAATCAATTCATAAATACACTTGCCATGAATGACCTGTGTTATCCTTGTTTAATGTCGGAGATTATGGTGTTCTGTGGCGGTAAGGGTCGGTAGTTTCGGGGATTGCGCGTCATTTCAGTGGCGTTAAAAAATGTCTGGCTAATCGTCGTGGTTCATCTGAGATTAGGCACCCGGGGAATCATTGAAGTTGATTTGTTTGTCTTAGGGTTACGCGGCCAGGTACTGGAGCTTCAGGTTCAGATAGCAGGGGTTAGGCAACCAGTGCAACGGATGGATTGTAGATTTCGGCGAGAGTTTGCGGTGCATCTGTAGTCATTGGTGAGCCTGGAGAAGAGCCGGAGAGAGAGGGCAGTCTGGAACTTCTTCCAGCTGGTTTCGAGGTAGGCAAACAAAAAAACTGAGGCAGCGATAATATTCAGTTTCTTACAAAGATTACAGGGACCAGACGACCGTCTTGAGATGCGAAGGAGGTAGTTTTCAGTTAATAGGACGTGTGAAACGAACGCCGTCTGCTTTCTCCCCATGGGTTATATGGCACAATCAGTCCTGGGCTGCATGGTCTTTATTTGCGATGCGTTCCTCTTTCATCTTCTGACATCTTCGCAGATGCAGATTAAAGTGGTCTGATAGGACGGCTAGCGCAATGGTTAGGGAATAAAGTTCCCATTTATTCTGTTTGTGGAACTCGCCTGGTGCACACGCTACATGGAATCAGCTATAACTGATCATGTGATCTCCCGCCAATGTTTACTGCTTCCAATTGCCAGGAAAGAGCATAACTGAATATGTCGCGGATGACAGCGTGGTCCGGATGCTAGGACAGTATTTGCCACGGGAATTCATAGAGAGGGAATAAGAGAGAAACTTGGGAATATTGGGATCAGTAATTTGTGTTCAAACAGGATGAAAGAAAATCGCACCACATAGTAGTTTCAAAAAGCTTGTATGAATAAGTAAGAAAGAAGAACGACGGCAGTTGTTAAAGATGTCAGCATACGTACCAGGTGCGCGGTTGGGAGGGGCATGTTGATAAATAGATGGGTGGGTGGTGAAGCATAAGTGGAATGTCCGATGAGCTGCTTCTCCAGACCGTCCAACAAAGCAGTCAAACGCTTGTCTACCGAACAAGGGCGGTATGGGGTTTCCCCTTTCGCGAAGACCATACACATTTGCATTTCACAATAACTTATCATTTCATATGTTGATTAGAGACACTATTCCGGGTAATGTTTCCTTATTTAGGCATATCAGTGACCCAAACGTAGTGTGGCGACAGCCAGGCTGTTGACTTCAAATATCGCATGAGAATTAGCCAATCAGCAATCTTCACCAGACCTTTGCGACCAAAAATATAGTCGGTTTTCTACTATCAAACGATTTAACTGAAACACCAAACTGTAGGCAGCCCAACCAAAACACAAATGAATATATAACGGAAAAATTAAGGTATCTCGGTGAAAGTGATATGAAATTATATTGCACATGTTCATATCTGGTTGTAGTCCTTTGGATGCACAGTACCATAAACCAAATTAAAGAGCACGAAACGCAGCGTGGGGTGAATCAAAATGGCCGATTCTTTCGAACGCAGCCATTAGAAAAGTGAATTGCTTGAACCAATAGTACTGTGAACAAATGATGCCACTCGGGAAGAGCAAGGACGTTCAGCTGTCGATAACGCATGCCATTACAAAACTTGAGCATCTATAGCACCGCCTTCGACGTTAGTGGAAAATTGCTTTGTAAGTGCTGAATGTAACTGACATCCACTTGTAAAGCTAGCGATAACGGAGAATACAATAAACCTTGCACAATTTCCTTCTGTCGTTTGACCTCGCGGTCCTTGTCAGTAGGGCTTTCTTCTCAATCACTCTCAACCCATCCTTCGAGTAAACGTATGCTTTGCATGTCGTATATCCGTTCATTATTCTTCGCTCTCATCAATGACTGTCGAATTAATCCATCTGTTTCCACCTGGCATTCTTCTACTATCCCTAGAGGTCATCCATTTCCGTACCTTCGTCCCTCTGTGAGCTAAAGGATGGCCCCAACTTTGGACCATTTGTTTTCTAATTCAAATTGACAAGCGTCGATAATTGAGATAGACATCCCTAAATTTCGTTTTAGCTCCACCACATGAGTTAAACTTCTGAAGGAGACCATTAGATATAGGAGTCAGTCACTGCATAGTTTCAGGGTACAAGGACTAGAGGCCTACTATTCAAGATCCTTTAAACCCCAGCCAGCAGTGTTTGCTGAGTCTCGCCATCCGGTGGTTCATGTTCCGCAACGGCCTTTAATAGCCCCGAGATAAACAAGCAAAACTTCCCCAGACTTCACCATGCTGACTGCAAGAAAGCAAGCTGGAGTGCCAACGGGCATCCTCAACATCGATTTGACTGATGGTTCCATTTTTGTCCATCATTTTCCACTGCGCCTTGAGGTCTCTTTCTGCGCCAGCGAGGTTCGATCCGCTATCCCCCTTTACGTTTGGTGCCAAATCCTTTCTCGGGACGCACCTTTGCAACGCTACTGGGAATTAATCGGTGCTTGTCTGGTAAGGCACGTTTAGGTAGGCAGGCCTGACTCTTAGGTGCATTATCAAACAGCTCTTCTATCTGTCCGACGTTCGGCTCTTTTTTATAAATTTGGGCTCCGACGCAACTGATTCCTATTTCGGCGAGTGTCCACTAACCTTCGGCTACCCCGATGCTGAAAGCGCTGACGTCAACCAATTTACAAGGCGGCATCTTCTCTTTTGCGGTGCAGGCAGCCAGACGCCACCCGCCTTACCGTATTACGACCGCTTAGTATTTGAATCCTTTGCCGCACGACAGTTGTTAGGTAATTTTCAATAGCAATGTCATTTGGCAAATATTGCAAGATCCGCAAGATGAACTTTACAATTTACTGTGACGGAGTGTCTAGATTCAAAGTTTCCGTTGGTGCTTTTAAATTGTCCCTCAAATACGAGCGGCCCTTTAGTCAACTCGGCATTGAGATGCTGCATTCCGTAAATATTAGCGCAGTCCCATGTAATCTTGCTGAGAGAGTTCACCTCCAGTTGAGTTATAAATTCAGTTGGATTCTGACGTCACTTTCGGATTGTTGGAATTCTGTGGCAACTATTGGCCTGTAGTTCGGCCGGATCCGCAGCCCCCTAATTCTAAGTTTTATCATTAGTCTATACCTTGTCAGTCAAATCACACTGTGAGGAATCATGCCCGACCAGAGGAGTTGCATAGTATGTTTGACAGAATATCGGGGTCAGTTGTCTAACAGAAAGTCCGATCCATTTGTCAACATGGATGGTTTTTTTACTTTCAGTTGACGAGAGCGATATTCAGCCTGATTAAAAACAGGTCCTATATAAAAACACCTGTTCTTCTTGGTCAGCTCGTGTGTCGCTGGCAGCCTATTTGCCACAAATGTTTTAAATGACATGTTTGCTTTACACTTATGGTGAAATACGGCGGGCGAACATCTTGCAGTTTAGCTCGACATAACATCCATTTAACATTTCTGTCATTCCCACCAGCAACATTGCAGCAGCCAACTCCAGCCTTGGTGTGGAAACCACCTCAAGAGAGGCCACCCTTGGCCTGGTGAATATCCTCTTCCCCTCTCCAGGTACCGTATGCCGCTACACCGTGACCCAATTCGAAGGCATTGCAAAATACGTCCATGTAAGGGTCCTACAGTTGCTTATTCATTGATAGCTTCCTGGGACACTTCACCCGTTCTACTCCATTTAGACTTTTCAGTCATCCGAACCATTGTTTTCAAGGAAGGTAGGCTAGTGTTTTGTTCCATTCCGTTATTGCCCTGCTCAACTTTGTGGTATCATCTTGCCTGGAGTAGCCACAGGAAGATTGAATCCAACGGTTCCTGACGATAGGACTTCCCTTCGATTTCAATGCATTTCTCACACATTCATACAAAGGTAGCTAAACATTCACCTTTATTCCACTGGATGTCCAACGTAAGTTCCATTGGCAGTGCGCCCTCATGTATCTCTGAAACATTGGTTTCCCTTTCACCTTGTGGTATGGCCTCCAGTGGCCGTCCGTAGTTCAGCACCCGCTTAGGAAAAATCCACCCAAATCTAGTGTTCCGTGAAATTTACTATGTTCTGAATCACCGAAGGAGACAGGGTCATGTATGTAGATATTTTTAGATGCTCGGGGACTTGGCGTCCAGAGCGAAACATTGGAGGTTTACAGCTTCCTGGAGTGTGAAGTCAGCGACGAGAGGAGATGGTTCCAGGTGGATGTACGGTCACCCAATACTCCAAAGGTTCCGCGTCGCAGCTCACATCAGCCAACTAAAATAAGGGAAATGATACTCTACTCCTGCGTGTCGAATTTGCTTAAGAAAACAGTTCCTGAATACCCTTAGGCCCTGCATGCACAGTGCTGCGATCACATGAGTAGTAATGACGGGGCCTTGCAAGTTACCGCCGATGAGTGTGTACCCTCTACATTTACTCATGCATCCGAGGATGACCCGATTCCTCCAGTCCTTTTGGTTCAGAACCAAGCGATACAGTAAGTAACAAACTTTTTCGCCGGTTGCCCGTTCAGGTTCCAACCTTTTACGTACACAGGCTCTAGATGCTGTCGCATAAACTTGACAGGCTTCACTCAACTAAGCCTCTTTTATCAGCACCCATTTCAAGTAACTTGGTTTCCTTATCACCGTGATTTTATCATTTGACACACAAGGTGGCCTCTGTTTCCAAGGCGTGGGCACAAACAACCTAACTTTTTCCGGCCGGGTGTTATTTTCTATCGGCTCCAGGTCTAGCTGGGCCGCCGAGACATAACAATGACAATATTAATGTATATTTCTCGATTTTCGAGAGGCATGCGCAAGGCAAGATCAAAGTTTTAAAAGGACGATGCACAGGAAATGCGAATAATAGAAATCGAAAGGGTGGGTAACAGCGCGTCTACTCCGGGTGCGAGATGGGAACACGCGAGAGAGAGAAGCGTCTGGTTGGGTGTCAGCTTGTGGTTATGGTGATTATTGGATCGCGACAACATACCTGCAACATAGTGCACCTATTCCGTAAAATGTGCCAACTGTTACTGAGCTACGGCAAAACGTTTAGGGGCAGTTGAAGGTTTGGGGCTATCCAGAACGACCCATTCGGCACTGCCAAGCCAGTAAAGAGAATAAGGCGTCGTGAGAAGCGATGAGTACACAGGATGAAGTTGTTTAGAATCACGGATTGTGATTACGTTGACATTTTCGTCCGCAGGCTTTGGGCAAGGCTCAATCGGTAGACACCGAAGCCATTGGTAAACAGGGTACGTCACTACAACGGAGGTCAAAGAATGCATTTCCGTGGACGTGTGGGAAGGTAAGGAAGTAAGAGGTGAAGCCTAATCGCAAGAATCCCAGATGACGGTCTCAGTAGAGACTCGGTCATGAACCAGAATTCTAACCCAAGTTCGTAAGCCTCGTCTAGTCCAATGTTAGCTCGTGTCAAGTTAATTAGGAACGGAACACCCAATAACGTTCCAAGTTGGGCTTTGTCCTGGGCTAAATTTGCGCACGACCGCGAGGTACTAAGAATTTATAAACAACTGTGACGAATTTTGCCCTAATCGATAGTCGAGTCAGGGGTATTCTTGACGAGTAGCATCTACTACGAAGTGGATGCGGGGACTACCAGCGTAGTAGAGTGGACATTATTTAGGCGAACATTAAAGAGAAATGCAAGGTTTGTTTTGACTCGACGAAGCCACAATGGTTCAAGTCCAAGCAGCTCGCATCTGGCCCTGTAGTTTAGGCTAGATGAAGGACCTAGGACATTTCTAGTGAATGCACGCTGCACATAAGAGGGGATTTCTTATTCCATAAGTTCTAGTTTTGGCCAGAAGTCGGAAGTGGGAAACGCGGTCAAACCCTTTTGACATGTCTGAAAACATTATGAGCATCGACCCGTGGGAATCAGCAGTTTGGATAATCAAATTTAAGAAATCAAACTGACAGGTGAGGCAGTATCGGCCCCTGAGGAAGCCGTGCTGGGAGGGGCTGATAAGGTTGTGAGTAAAAAGGAAGCCAACCCGCAGCTCTTTAACAATCTTTTCCGTAAGCCTGGATAGAACTGGAGTGTGGTTAATGGGGCAAAAGTTTTCAGGTTCATGCACAGAACCCTGTTTTTGATGTGGAACAAGATTGGAGGTTTCCCAGTGTGACGGAAACGTTGCACCGGACATGGAGGACGAGAACAGATTCAGAAGGAATTGTGGAAGATCCGGACCAGCAGTGCAAAATAGAACTGGTGGGGTGCCATCAGGGCTCGGCCTGTGGGTTGGCCTGGCATATTTCATCATAATGATGCCAGCAACGTCGAATGAAATGGAGGATGATCTAATCGAAGTTAGCATGAAGTGGATTTCAGAATGTGGCAGATTATCGTTAGTGAGAGTAGAAGTGAAATATGTATTGAATCCTTGCGCAACATCTATAGGGGTCTCTATGCGTAGGCTGTTGAACATGATGAAGTTCGGAATGGCTGAAGATTTGGGCTGCGAGCGAGCTTTGAAAATGTGGTAAGCCTTCCAAACTGGGTCAGGTAACCTAAGAGCTGGCATTTCCTGCCTTTTTGATAGTAGTTCGGACTCTATAAGGAATACTTGTTGCAAGCGGCTAGCTTGCATTAAGAGCGGGAAGCCTCCCATTTTATTGAAGATTTTTTGGTCCTTCAAAATTTTCATCTGGAGCTAAAAACCCTACTAGGCTTCTTGGGTTTTTGTTGAATGGTTGGAGTGGACAGACGATTAATAGTAAAATTAAGTTTTGCGTGAAGATCGTCTGTCGCCCTCTGTGAGTCAGGCGATGACCCAACAACTAAAATCGTAATATTAAGAATGCTATGCGTAAAAGCTAGGCCTAAGATATTATGGAACCTTGTGGGCGTGGTCACATGCTGAGTCCATCCTTCAGCGTGCGTTTCAGAAACAACGTTGGGTAGGATAGGTGGAGCGGATAAAGCGGACCAACAAATTTTAGGGGCATCCAAGTCACCTGCAAGTATCTTACGCCTGGAGCGGAAGGAACACTTAGGTGAGCCGAGAAATATCGAAAATAATCGAATTTGGTGGTCAGTATACATATCCTATGTGGATTTGGAGCGCGGGTAGTTGTATCAAAAGCCAAATGATGTCAGGAATAGAATCGACCAGTGGGTGATGGAGAACGGAAGCTTCGTGTGATTGCCTCACGTAGGCCACACTCCGTTGCCGGATGCGATCGGCTTGAGCAAACGAAGCAGGCACCAGTGCTTCTTACTGAATCCCACCTCCCCACAATTTCTATGACGTATAAATCTTTGTAATTCTGCCAAACTATGTGCTGTTCCACATAGCTCAGAAATTGCCCGTCCGTATTCGTCCAATGAGGTAACCTGTGCACTATTCTATTTATGTAGCTTAACCTGATCACTCGACCGGCCAGCATCAGAACACCTATTCACTCACCCAAGTCGCTTCCATTCATCATAATTTTCACGAAGGCTACTGCTGACAACCCAAGTTTGTTATTCCTTGTACCTGTCGGTCGCCCAACATTGGGTTCTCTATCCTCTCGGACGATTTTGTCTGCTTCCTATGTCCGATGCGCCTGGATGTCCACAGGTAAACAGCAAACAATCTGTGTGATGGCATGTAAAGCGTTACGATCAAATAGAAGCTGCATGTAACCTGGTCTTATGCTGCAGTTTCACATCTTTATTGCCAAATTAGGCAGTAGGTGGCAACCACCTCGTGTGAGTTTCTCTTCGGAGATGGCACCATACATCGGTTTTATGGATACATAAATTGCTGCCTAAACGGGCTTTCATTATCTCGCGACCTCTGACGTAAATCGCGTCAAGAATCAACAAATCACATTTCTATCGCCCCCTTGCAAGCGCTGGCCATAATGCTTCGGGCGAAGGAAATGCTGTCGCAGTTGGTTTACTCTTAACTTGAAGACGTTCTAGCGCTACGTAACAAACCGGTAGTAGTTTTTTGGTTGTCCTTTGATGGTCATTAGTTCGACCTGTGAGTGTTTCAGTTGCGCTCCTAACTCAATGCACATGGGCTCAGTAAAGTTGAGTTTTCGCGATTTCTTCATGGAGGTCTAATCCAGTTTCAACCAGCATATCTATCAATCAACTTCAGTTTACCGACCAACCACTGCAATGGCGTTAAGTCAGCCATAAACACCGCCTTGTTCCAAATCAGCAAACGTCGCCATCATAAGGATCCACGTCATCATAACCCGCATATGAGATAGCACTAAATGAACCAAGCGATCCCAGCTCTAGCAAAGTGCCACGAATATAAACTGAACTCGTGACCAGCACAAATATCTGCGGTCCAAAGAAAAGATATGGCGGTTAAATTCTTGTCATTTCGATCAATGACGTCAACGTTTACCAATCTCGGCAAAGAAAGTTATCGACAAGGATCATTCGAGCAACCAGTAGCCAAAAAGATTTAAATTCCAAACCAAAACGAGATGAATCCGGATGTTCCTACGGTACCGGGTTCAACAATCAACAGGCTGCGCTGACGCTACAACACCTCAAATGTGCAGCCCATGGAATAATATGGCGAGGACCAAACGTCAGCATTTGCGGACCCCGAACATACAGTGAATTTGAGAATCAAGTCAAAAAACGATGAAATCGACAAATTAAGAGACAACAACGAAACTTGGACGAGAAACTCAAGTTTCCCAGTTGGGGCTGTTTTCAGTCAATTTGTGCGATTGTTGGATGAACGAGACGTCTTTAACAGGAAGCCTGAGATACGGAAGCAAACGAAGGTGCTCTTGTTCACCTTCTTGCAACCGGTTTAGTTTTTCAACGCTTTTTATTCTCTTTGGTCCATTGCCCCATCCAAGCTGGAAGCCCTCAGCTGGCCGCGGTACCATTCCTGAAAGTAATGTTCATTGTTAGTTCATTAATGAAGAGGAAGCAAATGACATAAGACAAAAGATTAAGCAGACTACGCTGCTGGGTTAAGCAGTTCTGTGAGCGAATCGGATCCGCCTGAGGTCCTTGAACAAAACATAACTCTGCATTTGCATCCAAACCTTGTGGATTCAAACAACCTCCTGTTTCATGGGGGTTAAAAGAAAATTGCACTGCAGGTACCGAACTCATCCAACACTCCTTCCTTTACATTCCGCTTTTCTGTACATTCTGGTTACAGCTTCAGACGAACAACATTAACTCAGTCTTCCTTCAGTTGTGGGTTTCCATCGGCCTCCTCTCCATCAGCACCATGGGATTGGCATCTGACAGTTCACGTGGCTGTTTCCAAATTGCAGGTACTTCACACCTCACGTTCTAGGCATTAGATTCACCTTGTTTCACGTCCGGTACTGGCTGGTCACCTTGGGACATCCGTTCTCGGTCGACGGATGCATTCTGCGATTCACCCCCAAGTGGCGGTTGCAGATCATTCCCATCTGGGCTCTACACGGTTTGCAGAAACCACAGATTTCTTATTTTAACCAGTTGGCCATCTTTATGGTCATTGGTTTATTTTGGCTGTTCAAGCTTCGGGTAATTTGCAGCCAGTGTCCACTAGCGTGCCTAACATTTCGGCAAAATTTGCACCACCAAGGCTAGGCCACTTCAGGGCAAAAGCTCAAATCCACTGCAGAGGTCCGATTGGTAGTTCACTGACCGCGGCCGACTCAGGACTGCCTACTGCCTCCTTTTCCGAAATCAACTAAAGTCGTGGGTGCACCTTCGAAGATTCAACTTCCCAAACGGCGCCACTATTACTAGTGATGGACTCCGTCAGATTGCAGAGTGTGTCAAACCGTCCAGTAAAACCATTCGCGACGACAGTTATATCTAATTCTGCACCCAAAGGGGCTGCAACCCTGGAGGGCTCTTTGGGCGTCACCACATTCGCAGGCGCACGGACCACGCGGTATTCCTTGACGCGCAGAGACCAAGGTTTTGTGGCTGTTTTGTCGAAAGTCGAAACATCAGCCTGATTTCCGGCAGCTTTTGCGTAGTCTGCAAAATGGAATCACGGGCACCTGAGCTCTGATGGCAGATTCTTCACGTAAATTGTAAGTTAGGACTGTGACAGAACCTTGAGCCATTTCACTGTATGCAATGGCCTGAGAGGACGTGGCTTCCCCAGCTCTTACCCTGAATTTCGTATCCTTCGGGCCCTCGCTTACCCATTCAGCGATGAACACTGGAAATTTCGGAGGTCGTTCTTGACCAGTTGTCCGTGGGTTACTGAAACGGACGCCTTCCAGAATTTCGGGCAGCACACCTGCACAGGTGCTCATCTTTCAAGTCCCGCCTTCAATTTGTCCGAGAATGGTGGCAAGGTCGTGAGTCAACAGCTACTGATGAAGCCATGCCGCTTGTTCCCTTGTAGGCTGGTCAAGCATAGATGCTCGGCTAGCGCTTCGGGAATTATTTTTGTTGATGAATTTCAGTATCAAAGGCATCAAACAAACGCATATCGTTCTTGCCTCGTCCTATCGTAAACTTTATGAGTCGACACAACCTCGTCTGGCCGTAAGGCATTTGACGTTTCCACCAGCTGATACTTAAACCAACCCAGCTGGCGGAGGGGCAGTGATGCATGCTGGCTGAGCAAAGGCGGACGCCTGGATGTCATCCGTCCGCGTTGCCTCATTTTGTTTGGACTCCTTACAGTTTGGCTTACGTCCTGTTGCACGTCCCTCATAGTGGGAACTTTCGGCGTCTCTGCCCTTGGAAACTGTGCTATGTCATTTTTGTGTTCCCGCATATAGACCCATTAAGGCATGGCACCAGAAACTGCCTTCTTTGCAGGTGTGGCCACATGCCCTCCGAACTTCGTGCGTTCACCTCTTGCTAAACCTATCATTTTCCGTTCCTAAGTGGACATAGTTGAAATACG
Source organism: Fasciolopsis buskii (assembly GCA_008360955.1). Taxonomy (NCBI): domain Eukaryota; kingdom Metazoa; phylum Platyhelminthes; class Trematoda; order Plagiorchiida; family Fasciolidae; genus Fasciolopsis; species Fasciolopsis buskii. Next base: position 59,625 of record LUCM01004601.1, on the reverse strand, counting down.
CCGTGAGGAACTGTTTCTCACCATTGACTAGTGCAAGTCTACACTGAATTCTGCATTTCTTTTGAGCCCTTGTGGCCGAGTTGCACGCCCTCGTGGATCCTAAATATTCGAGTGATTTGAAATTGCCCTAGGGCTGTTCTCTTCCTATGCTTTGCCCGGATGCCAACACTCTTTCACCATGGTGGCCGACTCAGATGCCGAGACACTTTGAGCGCAACATATTGCCCCAGTAGTAATTCCAGGCACACTTCGTTCACGTTTTCGGCCCTGAAGCTCCAATTTGACGAGGCTGCTCCATAGTGAACTTTCGAAACAAAAACTCTCACTTGTCAAGTGGCTTGTCAATGTCCGACCCGTACATGAATCTAGGATCCCCGTGGTCGCTGTGCGAAAGAGGTGTAGCCATTCTAAGGCCCGCCTAAGAGCAAAACTCAGTTACCATAATGTCTATCAACGAAGACTACTACCCGATTCCCCATATACCGTTCTGTCAAGAATGTTAGTATGAAGTCTGCTTTTATATGACCCTGAGCAGTTGTTTCGCTAAGCCAGCCTTCTGTGCCCAGCGAATTTCCCAGTCAACCTGAGGTGCATTCGGGTCACCTACAAACAGAGTGTTGGCTCATGGAAGATAATCTAGCAACTTTGTACACTCCTAACCAGTAAAGGATGGACTTCGGTTAACACAGAAAATGGTGGCGCTAATCTGTACAACGAAGAGCTACACGGTGCTTGCTTGAAGAACTGGTGGGACAAAAAACGTACCCTCTGATTGTGGAGTGCAGTGACTAACAGTAGTGTGATTCCTAACCCACCTTCCCGCTCTGCATGTCCTGTCTGCACACACGGTTTCCTTGCGGAAGAAGCGGACATATTAACGTCCAGATGCTTATTCAAACCTCGGTTAGCACCATGCAGTCGGTGAAGTGGATTTCCTTTAATAGCTCTTTCGACTTATGGAAACTTTTTAAAAAGCATCCGATCCTTTCCTCTGACTGCCCCACTGCCCCGGACTTCAAAACTTGAGGGCAGCCTTCTTTTATTTGTCGACTAGCGGTGGTGCTTCTGGATGCAACTGTAAATTTAGCCCTGTCCCAAGGTCCATGAACCGGGAACGTTGATAGAGATGTGCGATGGACAGGGCGCTGCATGTGAAATAGTTTTTCTTGGACCAACGAGGTTATCTGTTTAGGCCAAATCTCGGCCGGCTTTCTTTTGTCCCGGCTGGCTGGTTGGCTCAGTTGTGACCTTCTCACTTCCCATGCGTCACGTTTACTACTGCTGCACGAGTTAGTGCGCAACAGTACCATCTTCTGGCATCAAAAAGAGGTCTATGAACCGTGGGTTTCTGAATTTCACCGGAATCGGCCCATTTGCGGGGCTCCTTCTCGGATAATTGGGCACTCTTTTTAAATGCCAATATTGCGCGAAATCCATTATCCTCACGAGGTCCACAGTTTGGTTCTCCTGCGTTGGTCCACTGGCCACAAAGTTTCACATTCCTCCCAGAGTTATTTTGAATGAGGTTTTTGCTGAGCGACGGCCGTTGTAAGCATGCAAACTTCGTCCCCCAGCCCCTAAAATTCATCCTCTTTTTGGGCGTTGACGCATGTCAACCAGCGCGGTAGACGTGAGTTTCGAGGCCACTGGCTCTCTTGGTGCCAGGACTGGTCTCCGGGTGACAGGATGTTTAACTTTATCCTCGATCACCCATGATATCGTCACGGTTTGTGTTGACGTCCGCTAAAATAAGAGTTTCTTCCTCAGGTACTGGCTGGGTTACTGTTTCCTTCCTGAAAATCTTCCGCAACCCAAGATGGGTGATGATTATTCGCGTATATAAACTAACAAGAAACGGGGGACAACCCTATGGTTCCAAAGTTCTTCGGAATTCAGAAAACGATAGTTTCTTGCAGGACATGCTAACCGAAAAAGGGTTTCCGTCTTTATGTCCTGAACCTAAAGCGATAGGTTCACCAGGTAGTTGCAATGGAGCTAAGAATTCAGCTGTCCGCGAACAGAGAAGTCAAAATGCCATTTTAAGTCCGTGAAAACTTACTGACATTTTCACACGCGCTCAAACAGCATTCACAGTCAAGTGGCATCAAACGCCAAATAATTTCTGGTATTAAGTTTTCATTATTTTCGGGTGGTCCACGTATTTCGGCAAAGCATTTTGTACAGTCAGAGAAGGTCATTTACAGGTCGACACAGCCTTCTTTGTACGAGTTGGCTCTCGATTTGCGGAAAACGTCACACAATGAACAAACCCACTGCGGTCTACCATGTGTCTTGTAAAATCACACTTTTTGACCATCAAACTGGTGCGCTTGGAGTAACATCGGGTCAGAAAAAAGTCATACCGAGTTCCCTCTTTTTTAATTCCGGTTAGCAGCCATCAGTTCCACATGCATGACCTGTTATGGTCATGCCCTTCGCCTTCACGATCGCAAGGTTCTCTGTTAACCAGTTATAGTACTAAGAAAAAACATGCCATACTGAAACCTTAACATTGTGATGGGAAAGCATTAGTAATAAAACTGATGGTATATTTCAAGTTGCGGAAGGTATGGATGGAAAGAATCCGACAAGGAAGTGGGGCCCCAGAGTAAGGTTGTTTTCAGTTCATATGCTCAAACAGTGAGCGAAGGGACGGGAGGATTTTCGGGATAGTCTACTGCACTAAGTTCTCGCCCCAAGAGGTTCATTAAGAGGACGACAGAAACTGCAGACAGCATTCAGTAATGGTTCCCCAGCCAAACAGAGGACTGAAAACAATCGTTGCGTTGTGACACGCTGTTACCGAAGCCGGGGGGCCGGCCATCTGAATCAAGAAGAGTTTTAGTCTACGGCCAATGTTAATCTAATAGCAATTGTTGGACGATGCTATCGTTCTCGTCCCCCAGTAGTTGCCCTATTTTGACGTAAAACCAAAAAATTAAAAAGGGAATGGAAAAAGAGATAAAATGAAATAGGATAAAGCAAATGGAATTTAAAAGCTAAAATGAACACAATGAAAACAACGGAAGAAAAGAGAGAAAAAAGAGACGGAAGAAGTGAATAAATAAAATTTTCAGTGAATGCATGCAAAAGCAAAAAACGATAATATTGAAAATAAACCATGGTAAGCAGCTACAAAACGTATCAGTTTGCGGTGTTATGCAGCGTCTTTCCCAAGGCCGGGACACTCACCATTTGGTGAATTTCAATGTGGTAGGACCCGAAAACTACACCCCAGTCCGACTCGAAGAGCATTCCGAATGGCCACCGCCGCACCAGGAATCCACATTGCGTCTTGTGATGACAGATATGCCCTCAGAGGTTTGTTTGGTGTGCTGATAAAGGTACTCGCGAAGCAACTCAAGCTGAAACGTATAAATGTATGTAGATGATTGCACATAAAACGACTGGATTATCGATCGACTGGTTCACACCAGCGAGCTTTCGATTCTCCCTTTTGCAACACTACGTGCAAGGAACTAACGACACATGGCTAAAGCCGGGCCTTGGAGGATGAGCTGACTAAAGATAACTTTAATAAGCTTATTTCCATCGAGATAAATTATTAAATAAGGAATATAAGTCTAGGAGAGCAATTTCGAATATGGCCCACCCTCGTTTGACTACTTCAACTTTTCAAGGTCGGAAACGAATCTATGGCGCTCTCGGTTGCATTGGATTCCTTATGTATTGTATCTCTCCTGAGCGCATCCGAGCCATTTGGTGTATGCTCTGAAGGCGATTTGTAATGACTTTAATAGCCTGTTATTCTTATGCTCACTATTTTCACTGTCTGGGATGGTCTGCGTCATGTGTCATATGAACGCTTGTCTGCCTTCGTCCGTGGTTGACTCTGAACCAGCGTTACGTACTCATGGAAATCTCTGAAAACAAAGGTGTGTCTGTTACTGCACAAGAAGAATTCAACAAAGGTGAGTTTTGTATTACAAGTGTTCGTGTGGCAACCGGCGGATCCGGTTCTTGAAGTCCGTGCTGACGATGAGTACAAATCTGAAGCTTAGCTCTCCGTACTCTTGGCCATTGTGAATAACATCTTACATGCTACGGTGTCTTTGCTGTAGTTTTACCTGCCCAAACTATTTCGGGTGGATGCAGTCATCCACCGATGATCGAGACGGTTTCGTGGCGAGCGTTAGAAATCCTAGATTCCCTAAGGTTTTGTGGCTGCCTCGTTCTTGTTGCAAATCCCTTCGTTCAAGTGTGTTTCCTGCCGAAACAGACTTATTTCTAATATCCTGGTTGGTAACACCCTGAGGTCGCTCCTTTGGAGCTCACGGGAATGAAGTGCTGTCATCAATCGAGTTCAGTTCATTTTTTTCCAGTGCTACACGGAGGTTGCCAAGGTGTCAGGTTCTTTTTAAAGTTTGGATTGCTTGATCCCCAGGTGGTGGACTACGAGAAAACCAATTCCTCCAATAAATTGGTAGACGCGCATGGCGTTATCCCAACGTTCAACTTGTCCGCAATCTTTAATGAGTAGGTTCGCACTGGGTGACTGACGACTGCCATGTAGAACAATTCGGCGTTAGCAAAACGTTGAGATCGACATTCTTAACGGCGGAATTGGTGGACATTTTGGGGTCCCGAAGTTTGGAGAATGTTACTAAAAAGCTGGAGGTGAATAACCTAAAGAGTACAATTAAAAGGAAGGAAAACAATGAGAATTCAGGATAAAAAAGGAATCTTATTGTAGACCTTCAGATAAGTGTCTTTACAAAAAGGATTTCTCAGTCCCTAACTGCTTGTATTCCTAGTGAACCATTTCGTCACTACCTTCCGACCCTAACACCGGACTCCAAACTCCGCATTCGTTGTTTTTTCGCCACCGATGTTGCTTCCATAACTTATCCAAATGGCTTGCCCCAGCCACTCAGTAAGGAAGCAGGTGCAAGGTGCAGTTCCGGGGCTTTTCTTTTTCGGTTTCAATAAGTGACCTCAGGATCTGAATCTCACGGCCGGGGGTGTTAACGCTCGTGCCAGCGTACTCCTTGGTTGTTTTGACGGATTCGGCCATGCACTCTCCTTTTCTATGAGGAGAGCTTCATTTGTGCTAGGCTGCCAGGTAAGTTCGTTCATTTCTCTCCGAGAACCTTGATTTCATGCGTCATGTGTAATCTCGATATGGGTCCAATATTCCAGCCGGTTTCCTGAAGCTGGTTACACGACGAAGAGCCTTCACGTTATTCTCCTGGTGTAGACGATGCTCGTAATATCGCATCCCGGTCTCTTACTGCCTTTCACTGATGTCTTTTCCCCCGGGGTCTTCATCTGTTAAGTGCGCTTTTGTATTTCGCGATAAATCCCGCTTGGTATATATATATATATATATATATATATATATATATATATCGTGGATCTGTCTCGAGGCGAAGTATCATCAGAACCATGGATATGAGGAAAACAGTGATAAGAGGAAAAGGAAAGAAAAAGAAACCCCCAAAGTTCATCCCGCAAACTAGCGCATCCAATTCCCGCTTGCTTGTCTCCGGTTATCCATAGGTATCCATGGTTCCATTGCCAGTTGGTACTGTCCATTTGCTCAAGCTGAAGTGGTATCCGGCTCAATGGCCCAACTATGAATCTTTTTTTGGGACACTAGAATCATGAGTGCAGCGTAAGTGGCATGCCCCGTTGCCGTTAGCGCCGACCACGCGGAGGAAGGGAAAAACAACAAACATGACTGGTGCGATAGAGCCAGTGACAGCATCTTGCCAGCTGTCGTCAATGTGACAACCGGTCCCGGCATTCGAACTGAATTTTTGTGGCGACGAGCTTAATCCACTTGACCACCGCCCTTGACACTTGGTTCATCATAGTCTGCGGATTAAAAGTAGTTTCTCTTAGTTTCTGTTCAATCTATCATGCAAAAGAGGAGCAACAGAGGCTTTAGGACCGGCCCGTGCAGTACCCCGTATTTCGTATACCCTTTGACAAACTCAGCTTGTTCCACTTGAATTTTAAAGGTTTTATTGATCAAGGAACACTGGGTCCATGTGACCCTATCCTAGTAGAAGTGTATGATTTACCAAGTCAAATACCCTAGGGAAGTTCAGGTAAATTATTTCTCTTTCTCCTGTCACTCATCTCGTTTGCTTCCTGTATATATCCTGTTAGGTCGAATGGAAACAGGCATTTTCTAAGTAACCCGTGCAGCAACCAGCGACTGCCTGATGCTCTTCCAAACGCCATGCTATTTGATCCAATTCTCTATTTACTGATTGCAGGAGTCAAATTGCGCGTGCTAGTTGGTACATTTTTGTCCCCCACCTTGTGGATAGAAAGGACCATCAAGAGCGATCACGCATATTGTAGTTTTTCTATATTTCAAGAATCGTCGGACAACGTGCCAGGGGCTTCAGCATGCTGGATAGATCTCTTCTAGCCGGAATGCGTTCAATATCACGGGTACCTTGTCGCCACCTAGTTCACATCTATTAAGGATGTTTACTTCAGTTTTCTCATCAAAACCTGCAACACAATGCTCCATTGAAGATGTACTAACTCGGACTTCATTTTCTGCGCATATACTCTCTAAGAGTCGCCGAAGGTTACTGGCTTCCTGTTGGTCAGTGCTCGCTTCTCTTCTGCCACCCTGTCACACGAGAAGTGCCGATTTAAATATCTTCGGAATTCTAATTATAATACGCTTTCGGATTCTAAAATGCACTTTCTGTGGGTTGACATATATATATATATATATATATATATATATATATATATATATATATATATATATATATATATGTCCTGCACTGGCTTGAAAACAAATATGGCACCTACTCAACAACATAAATGAAATTTCAGAGAAGGGGACAGAGAAGAAAAAAAAACGATAGACCATAACAAAACAGCGGTTTTTGCTTTAACCGTTTTCGGATTATTTTGAAGAGGGATGAGTTCTGCGGACAGTTCACACGGTACTCGAACTGTGGTTCTGAGCCACAACTCAACGTCTCCAACCAAAAAAATCCTAATTTCTTGGACCCCTAATCAGGAAAGCGAGAAGTATCAATCGAGGCCAAAGCAGAGGCCAACTTCCTCATCCCCCTACGCCAGGCCGCGTCGGATCTTCTAAATATGTTCAGGACATGCAAAAAGAGCGCGAAAAGATAAACAATGGGCATGCATACGCAATGCTTGACCAAACCACCGAAGATGATGTAAAGCGATTACCTCAGCCAGAGGACGACTTTATTCACTTAACACGACGGCCCACCTCGTCATTGGTTACCCACTGTTCCCACTTTATACGAGCGAGGGTTCGAAGATATCGGTGGTCGAAAACAGAAAGTCACCGGGCATCCTCAACGCGGATAGACCAAGTCTCGCAACCGTAAAGCAGAACACTACGAACTGTGGCATTGTACACCTTTCTCTCGGGGGAAAGCCGGATATCATGGCGGCGTCATAAGTGACCCAGGTTCTCGAAAGCTGTTCTGGTTTTCGCAGTTCGTGAGACCTCTTTCCCAACACCACCTCCTCCAGGTGTGATCAGACTCCCGAGGTATATCACGCTATTGACTATCTTTAACTGATCAACACAATGGGTGAGTGTGGACATAGGCTCCTGCCAGTTTCGAAAATGTTTTTTGCATTTTGAAGGTGCAAGGCACATCGTACCTAGATACCTCAATCGCCGAGCAGTCTAACGCATGTTCAATTGCTTGGGCATTGTCACTCAGCAAGACGATATCATCGGCGTGCTCTAAGTCAAAATCTGTTTTCTTGATGGAGTTCGACTTAACCGTCTAGAAGATCAGACAAAGCGTTCTGTAGAATATCCCCTATGAGAAAGCTGAAATGAAACGAGGATATAGGATAACCTTGTCCTATTCTACTGGACACGACGAAGGTTAGCCAAAGCGGACTACAAACCCTAACCCAACCTGACGTATGACGGTACAGCTCTTTTGGGTTGACACATGCTTCTCAGGTAAACCATTTCTCAACAAACAGTGCCGTAGTGCAGTCTTATCAACAGAGTCAAAGGCTGCTCGAATGTCCAAGAACACGATGACCGTTGGCCTTTGGAAAGTAAAACGGTGCTCTAGTATCTGTCGGAGGGTGAAGATTTGATCGATGCATCGAAGACCAACACGGAACTCAGCCTGTTTCTCACGAGTTTGGTCTTCGTGCGTGTGAATAATCTAAGAAGGATGGCGGACGTAAGCAGCTTGGATGCTGTTGGGATAAAGCTGATACCCCTACGGTTAGCACAGTTACTGCACAAGCCCTTTTTGAAAATGGGCAGAACGGTCGGAGTACCAGATCTTGAAGAACAAAACTTGAAGTTGTTTGACCAGTTCCATTCCTCCATCTTTAAGTAGAGTTGGGTAAACCCCATCGGAACCCGGCACTTTGATGTTGTAAGGCTCGGATTTCCCTGAGGATCTCCACCTCAGTAGGTGGATCCGTTGTAACAGGCCACCGGATGCTTGTCAGATTGGCTGCGAGAGGCGCTGACACTGGGGAGGGAGAAGAAAGCAGGTAAATCGTGCCCGGAAGTGGTCCTCCCAGCGTACTGGACGTCACCGCAGGTTGTAGATATATGAGCCGTCAGGTTCACAGATCGTTTGGCCCAACCTAATTCTTTCTTACTGGTAGCTCGGATGAGGTGAAGCAGCTTGGTGGAATTACCCATAGCGGCAGCATGTTCCATCTACATAGCTCGTTGAGTCTATCATATCTCGTCGCGTTCCCTGCACAAGAGTGCATCGAGTTCATGTCTCGTTAGGAGCCGTGCTTCGTTATGCTGGCTGCCAGCTGGGATGGACTGACTTGCGTCAGTAAGGCGCAGAGACTCGGCAGAAATTCAGGGTATCGAAACACGACGCGTCAGGTTACAACTCACTGAGGCTGCGGAATGCCGGGCATTTTTGATAGGTGACAAGTGCTCACTGATTTGAGGTGGGAGAAATCGTAGTTCTCTGTTAGTGCGCCTCGAAAGAGTGGTAGACAGGTCGGGCCACACAGATTTTGGCAATCTAACCTACACGGGACTGAGAGTTTCGTGCGCTCAGCAAAGCACATGGACAGCTTAGTGCATAGTGACGCGTGGTCGGAGTCAATGGAAGTGCTCCAGTGTGACACGTGTACCAAACATTCAGTCGGCTGGAAGCTGTGGTGAACAAAATCTGAGACAAATCTGTCCGTGTACGATTCATCTTGACTGAATCATCGAGTCGGCCAAACTGCAATCGATATAAACGCGCTCGCCTCTGGGAAGCGGTTTTGATAACAAGCATCGATACACAATCCGTTTCGGTAAAAAAAGGGGGAAATTCCAAGGCATTTCAGTCTTGCTATTGCAGGCTCATGTACATCTTGTCTAACAAGTATGGGGGTTAGCTAGCGCCATCCGTGGATGAGAGGTCTATTGAGCACCCAGGATATTTGCCGCACGCGAAGCGCCTATAAACTGCGCAGTCAGTCACCTGTTCCAGTTTTGTCAGGTGGCCTTCAGATCGTCTTGCTGTCCTGTAATTTGGACCATTTGGTCAGAGGCTCGGGATGTGGCTCCCTAAGTCAGTCCTCTGCTTTAGTTTAAGGAACCGGATAGTATTAGGGCCACAAAAAAAATCATGGATTCCGATGGGCAACCGAAGACGTGGAGGAGGGGGAATGGAGGAACCATTGCGATAAACGCCAGTGTTCATTGTTCTCTTTCGCCCATTGTTTCCATCCTTCACCATGGTTCTGATGGCACGCGATCTGTATTTAGATCTATGCGGTATATATATATATGTATATATATATGCGGTGAAGGTAAGGAACCCTAACTAATGGACTATTCCGAATAGGCTGTTAAAATATGTGGTGCCCACGAGATCTCATCGCGGTGGTTGGTGCCTTTAGGTAATATGGCTGACTGGCCTAGTCATTGTCACCTTTGCATTCAAAATATTTCACTAATCTATAGCTCTTCCGCCTTGTAATCGCTGGGTTTTTCTTCCCTTATTCTTTCCTGGGAGTTAGTATCCGAATCCAGAGAACGTTCGTGTAAGGTTAGTGGTCGTATCAACCGAACCAAACTAAGAATTCGAGTGTCTAGGTATGTATCTTCAAGGAGTATGCCTTCCACCGTCTAGTACTTCACATGGCATCTCGTGCTATCCTTTTACCAACCTGTTTCCTGCGTGAGGATTAGCCCATTCCATAGATTGTCTTTGGTGAATCACAAATATAGAGTAGCAGGCGAGGTCTCGGGCACCAAGCTTTTATCCCAAATCTTTGTATCACAAAGTCCCATCGCAAGGCCGCAAAGCTACACTATGCAGGCTGGGAGGCCTGTTTTACGGTTCATTCTTTTTTTTCGGAATGGAATGATGAGTCGACCGAACATGTTTCCTTCGTAGTCGCTGGACCAGGTATTGTATCTTCTAGTCAAAATTCTTAAAATTTAATTTCAGCATCGCTGTCATCTCGCTTGTCGAGCAGTTTTCTGGGGTGCGGCAACTGATTTATCCCTCAGCTCACTGTAACCACAGTTACAAATTGAGCAGTCGATGAAGGCCGCTATATAGAATATATTTCCAGGGAAGCAATCTACAAATCTCTCTTGGTACTTATGTCCCATAATGACATTTTTGTGCTACGGTTTTTACTTCAATTCGCATTCATTGAGAAGATGGCCTGCAAAGTTGTTTTACACAGTTGGAATAACCACTTAATTTTTCTATTGGAAGATTCCCTATATTTGACACTAATCCTGTAAGTAGTTGGCGGATCGCGTAAACGGAGCAAACTAAAATCCTAATCAGTGTAAACAAGAATTTTCGGCTTGAAACAGGTTGCTGGAAAGATGAGTAAAGTAAGGGTTTCAGAGATCATGCCAGAGCAGCATTATTATTAGGTGACCATGGAAACCTGTTGATGGATCGTTGATGTGAGAAAGTTAAAAACAAAACGTCTTAACATGTGTAGACTGGCTCCTGTAGGTGCAAGTAGACTGCTGGGCCCAGCCCACAGTCTCCCCGAGCGGAAGTTGAAAACAATAGGCGATGTAGCTCAATGCCATAGCCATTGGCGTTTTTGCATTCGAAATTCACTACTTTTCCCTTCTCTTTCGAGTATATGGGGCTGCAACGCAGCAAACAAAGTGGCTGTAGAGACTGAACTGGTTGCAGTCCACAAACCGCCGGTATCCTGTGACAAACGGCAATTTGCTTAGGCCCGTTTCATTGCCGCGTTTGACCTGTTGAGACTGCTGAGACTTTGTATGGCTCTGTCACTCCAACTTTCAAGGTCATAGCTGCCAATTCTCAGTACTGTGAACCTTCCCGGCGAATGCCTCTTTCCCAAGGCTAATGCTCCAAACGTGTAACGATTTATGCGTTCTTTGTGGTACGACAACATCAATAGTCCTCTAGGAAATCAGATTTAGCGTTCTTAAAGTTGATGCACCGTTTTTATGGTTGAACAATAAGCGTATTACCTTTCTACACACTTCGGCACGCTAAACATGAAACGAGATGGAGGGTGGTCTACGAAGTCAGTTAGACTACGGAGGCGCAGAGATCGCTAGTTCTTTATCGGCAATTAGACTCTAGGTATCCCGTTCGCCATACGGATATTTCAGATGTATTTGACACGTTGGACCATGCACAACGGGCACTAAATAGACTGTCGAGATCGGTTGCTCGGTTTGGCATGTGCTTTGCACCTTCAAAGTGCAAAGTACTGTTACAGGACTGGACGACAGCAGTGCCAAACTTGATACTGGATGAAGAAGATCTAACGACTGTGAACCGTTTCACCTACCTTGGTAACTGTGTGTCCAACGACGGTAGCTCGGGATTGGAGGTAAGTATGCGTATATCCAAGGCTCGTGCAGCTTACGCTGAATTGAAGTACTTGTGGCGTCGGCCTGATATTTCACTGAAGTCGAAAGGTCGTGTTTACTGTGCTGCAGTGCGCTCAGTTCTGTTGTACGGTTGCGAGACATGGAGTATGCGTGTGGGTGATGTTTGTCGGTTGGAGGTTTTCGACCATCGATGTCCACGTAGTATGGCTAAGATTGGATGGAGTGACTGGGTTAGTAATGTGGAGGTCAGGAATCTAATACTGGGTGCCGGCTCCCAGAATACCTTATTTCAGGGTATGAAACTTAGTAGGCTATGCCGGTTGGATCACGTGTTGCGTATGACGAACACTTGTCTACCATACCGTGTCCTATTTTGGATTCTTCCCAAGGAATGGGAGAAGCCATTTGGAGGCCAACAGATGACGTGGCAACGTGGGATGAGAAAATGTACAGCGAAGTTAGGTAAAGTAGGTGTCTCACGTCTTCGTGGTTGAGGTCCGAGAGACTCGTCGACCGGCTGGCTGGAGACACTGAAGGATATGGCAGTGAATCGCGAACAGTGGCGATCGTGTTGTCATTTTCTATCGCATCAGAATGATTGAAAACACGTGCGTTTGTACAGTTAGATAGTGTTCCGTGTGTTGGCTGCAGCAACATCTTATCTTTTCCCACCTGCGTAGATCCGCTCCGTGTTCCTTTTGGCTACTCACTATTTTTATAGAAACATGCAACTTTGGGGAAAAGGTAGCGGTCATTGAGGGATACCTTGCTGTTCAACGCTGAACGATGATGATGTATTTGAGAAAACACAAGTTGGCGAACAAGCTCGTTTTCAGTGATTCGTACTCATGCCATTACATCACTATATATATATATATTGACAAAATATTTTCACTATAGGAAGGATTGGATTGGTCGCAATCCGGCTTCACAATCCTCCACTTTGTTCTCAAAAACAATTTGTGGTTGCGCTTCAACTCCCTTGGCCCACCCCACGTCCCAATACAAACCCTAGACAACAAAACAATTAACACCACAAATCCCTTCCCCACCCATATTTGTATATAACTAATCCAATCCTTCCTATAGTGAAAATATTTTGTCAAGATATATATATATATATA